>CAUYLG010062800.1:0-72501 GCA_963573385.1 Cacajao melanocephalus | reverse complement strand
TAGGGTTGAAATAAAGGAGAAAATTCTAAGGGCAGCTAGAGAGAAAGGTCAGGTTACCCATAAAGGGAAGCCTATCAGACTCATAGCAGACCTCTCAGCAGAAACCCTACAAACTAGAAGAGAGTGGGGGTCAATATTCAATATCCTCAAAGAAAAGAATTTTCAAACCAGAATCTCATATCCTGCCAAACTAAGCTTCATAAGTGAAGGAAAAATAAAATTTTTTGCAAACAAGCAAGCACTCGGAGATTTCATCAACACCAGGCCTGCTTTACAAGAGCTTCCGAAAGAAGCACTACAAACAGAAAGGAACAACCAGTATCAGTCATCCTAAAAACTTACCAAAATGTAGAGTATCTCCATAATGAAGAATCTACATCAACTAATTGGCAAAATAGCCAGCTAGCATTAAATCATAATGCTGAACTTACAAATATTAATATTAATCCTAAATTTAAATGGATTAAATGCCCCAATTAAAGATGCAGACAGGCAAATTGAACAAAAAGTCAAAACCCATTGGTACGCTGTATCCACATTTATCTCACAAGCATCGACACACAAAGACTAAAAACAAAGGGATGGAGGAAGATTCACCAATCAAATGGAGAGTTAAAAAAAAAAATAGGAGTTGTAATTTTTGTCTCCGACAAAATAGACTTTAACAGTAACAAAGACTAAAAGAAACAAAGAAGGATATTACATAATGGTAAAATAATCAATGCAACAACAAGAGTTAATGATCATAAATATATATGCACCCAATATAGGAGCACCCAGATACATAAGACAAGTTTTAAATGACTTATAAAGAGACTTGGACTCTCACACAATAATGGCAGGAGATCTTGACACCACATTGTTAATATTCGACGGATCAACGAGATAGAAAATTAATAGAGAATTTAGACCTGGAATAAGTAAACTTAGTGAATATCTATAGAATTCTTCATCCCAGGTTCCCGAACATATATTTTTCTCAGTATCATATTATACCTATTCTGAAAGTGACTATATAATTGGAAGTAAATCACTTTTCAACATAGCATTTCACAGACTTAAATGAAATATTGGTTGGCTGTTTGTTATTCTCTTCCCTTATTCCTTCTTGTCTCTGTTGTTAAGTATAGTTATCGGCATAAAAGAGGTTTTTAATACCTATTCCTAGATTGTATTCCAGCCTGGGCAATAGAGCAAGAATTCTGTTGTCTCTCCCCCTTTTTCCTTTCTTCTTCTTTCTCTTAAAAAAAGAAAAAAAAAGATTTCAAAGTTAATTTCATAAAGGTATTTCTAAGACAAATGCTTATCATTTTAACCATAGTATCTAAAATAACATACTTTTTAAATGCAAACAAAAGAGAGCATAAGTGGTCTGTGTTGGACAGTAAGCAACTTTCCAATCTTGCCTTAAAGTAAATTTAAATTCAGTCTAAGAAATTCTGCCCTGGCTTCAGACATAAAGGTGGGAAGAAATTTCCAAGAAATTACCACATTGATCTGGAAGCAGAAGTCCACTTGGGTTTGTCTGTCTTCAGGTAGCATACCCAGCTTAAAATTGCTAAGCCTACAAGAAGTGAAATAGATTAGATGTGAGGTACTACAGCGATTACTTTAAGTTTTTCTGCAACATTAAGGCTGAATGGCAGGGAATTACTCAAAATAGCCTGTCTGGTAATGTATTTTGACTAATGTTTCAGTCACTTTGATCAGTGTTTGCCTGAAAAGTAATTGGCACGTCCCCTGGGATGGAAGAGAGTTGAAGAAGTTGATGCTATTTATAAGCCTCTTTTCTCTTGTTGACCAACTCTGTACATGGTTCTATATTTACAGCATATTACTTCATTATTTTACCACTACCATCAAGCAATTACAAGAAATTTTCTTTTCATAAAGCTCTTAAGATTTTAAGATGCACTGTGTATAATCCCTGTTCCTCATCTCAGCTCTTTCTGCTCTATTATCTGTAAGAGTTTGAGACTGTCTTAATTATTTTGTGATAGGATTTCCATGTAGCTTCCATAGTTATGGTGACTATGACCTTTTCTGTGCTCATGTGTGTTTCTAGAAAGCATCTTGTTAAAATGTTCTCTAGGTATTTAAACATCTGACATTGATAGACTGGTTGCTTATTTATAGTTGTTCATCGAAAGTTACTGAGTTCTTTCTAAAAGCTATCCTTATGGGTTCTGAATTATTAATATGTTTTAAAGTTCCTTTTAGCAATGGTCAGGATGGGTATGGGAACCTTCTACAAGTAAAAGATAATTGGACCATGAGCCAATAGACAGACAAATTTGCAAAGACCAATGAGAAAATAAGCAAACAAGAAACCTGGCCCTTATCATTGTGTCACATAGATAAAGACTAAAAACCTTGCCTATCCTTTACTCCCTCATACTGTTTGCTGTTGCTCAAAAAGAAACAGGTCAAGAGTGAATATGTATGGACAGCACTAGTCTAGAATGTAAGTTCCATGCGGGCAGGGATTCTGGTTTGTTAACTGCTGTATCTGTACCATATCTAGCACATAGTTGGGGCTCAGTAAATAGTTTTTGAATGCAAAAAAAAAAAAAAACAGGAAATATACAAATTGGTTTGGTCAAAAGTACTGAAGGCTAGCCTTCTTTGGTAAAACTGAAAGATACCCTCAATGGGGTGAAAAATTCTAAGAAAGCTGTAATTTGATTTTCTTAGAGTTCCTTTATCAAAATCTCTTACCTAGCTTGCAGAAAATCTCTGTCTCTCTATAGAGGTTAAGATTTTCTTTTTCTTTTCCTTTTTTGTTTTTTTTTCTATTTTTGAGACAGAGTCTCATTGTCTTGCCCAGGCTAGAGTGCAGTGGCACAGTCTTGGCTCACTGCCACCTCCACCTCCTGGGTTCAAGCAATTCTCACATCTCAGCCTCCCGAGTAACTGGGATTACAGGCATGCACCACCACACCCAGCTAATTTTTTGTATTTTTAGTGGAGACGGGTTTCGCCATGTTGGCCAGGCTTGTCTTGAACTCCTGGCCTCAAGTAATCTGCCCGCCTTGGCCTCCCAAAGTGCTGGGATTACAGGCATGAGCCACTGCCCCGGCCAAGTTAAACTTTTTAAATACATTTTGGGGAAAAGGATAGTTAAGTAAAATTCACCAATCTCAAAATCTCTTTTTAATTAAAATAGAAAATGTTAACTAAATTTCATTTCTATGTTTGTGACAGGAGTGTACATTTACAAAGATGCGTTCAAACAGTGCTCTAAGAGTTTTGTTCAGTGGCTCACTTCGGCTAAAATGCAGAAATGCATGCTGTCAGCGTTGGTATTTCACATTCAATGGAGCTGAATGTTCAGGACCTCTTCCTATTGAAGCTATAGTTTATTTGGACCAAGGAAGCCCTGAAATGAATTCGACAATTAATATTCATCGCACTTCTTCTGGTACGTAAAATTGTGACATTGCGAGATGTGCCTCAGATCTAACTAAGATTAGTTTTGAGTCCCACTATCATGTTGGGTTCTAGCCTGCTGTAAAGGGACCTCTAGCAAGTTTTGAGTGTATGATTCTCCACCCTGGGTTGTACTTCTGTATTACCTCTAGGTCTTTTAAAAATATATACATGCCTGGGACCTATCTCTGATGAACTGACTCAGAGTCTCTAGAGGTAAGACCACAGCGGTTTTTTTTTTTTTTTTTGAGACAGAATCTTGTTCTGCCGCCAGGCGCCAGGCTGGAGTGCAGTGGCACAATCTTGGCTCACTGCAACCTCCGCCTCCCGGGTTCAAGCAATTCTCCTGCCTCAGCCTCCCAAGTAGCTAGGACTACAGACGCGCGCCACCACGCCCAGCTTCTGCGTTTTTTAAAAAGATCCCCTGGTGATTCTGATGTGCCCCAGGCTTGAAAATCAGTGAGTTAAATGACATGGCAAAATAGCCAATAATGCCATGGAGCAGTGGCTTTTCAACCTTGGCTTCATACTGGGCTCACTTTAGGAATTTTGGCAACCTTACAAAAGAAATACCTATCCCACCCCTTTAGGGAGTCAGATTTAATATGTCTGGGTGCAGACTTGGCAATGGGACTTTCAAAATATCTCTTGGTTGGCCGGGCGTGGTGGCTCACACCTGTAATCCCAGAACTTTGGGAGGCTGAGGTGGGCAATCGCTTGAGCCTAGCAGTTTGAGACAACTTGGGCAACATGGCAAAACCCCACCTCTACAAAAAATTACAAAAAAATTAGTCCCCTACCAGGGAGACTGAGGTTGGAGGATGGCTTCAGCCCAGGAGGCAGAGGTTGCAATGAGCTGAGTTCGCACCACTGCACTCCATCCTGAGTGATGACAGAGTGAGATCCAGTTTCAAAAAATAAAATCTTCTGATATTGTAATGTTCAGCCAAAGTTGAGAACCACTGGCTCAGACTAAAGGAGACTGATTTTTCTGCCTTATTCTTTAAAAGGGTGGATACTGTCTGCTGAATTTGTAAAAGAGAAAATTTTTATACTATTTCTGCATTCTCTGTTTCCACCTAGTATGAGAAAAAAGATGCTCAGTGGTCACTTAAACTGTCAGAAAAATATTATTGGGTTGTTTTATGTATGTATGTATGTATGTATTTATTTATTTTAGAGACAGGGTCTTGTGCTGTTGCTCAGGCTGGAGTACAGTGGCAGGATCATAGCTCACTGTAACTTTGAACACTTGGCCTCAAGTTGATCCTCTTGCTCAGCTTCCCAACGTGCTGTCATTACAGGCATGAGCCAC
The DNA here is from genome assembly GCA_963573385.1 of Cacajao melanocephalus. Lineage (NCBI taxonomy): Eukaryota > Metazoa > Chordata > Mammalia > Primates > Pitheciidae > Cacajao > Cacajao melanocephalus. The sequence continues at coordinate 67,757 of CAUYLG010062800.1, read as the reverse complement.
CATGCCCAGACTGTTCTATTTTAAGATTCATTAAAGACTGTTTAGAAAATACCAAAAAGTAGAAGAGTTTTCTTTTTTTAAATGTTAATCTCATCCCCTAGAGACACCACTATCAATATTTGCTTCTCAGCCATTTTGGTTTCTTAAGTTTCAGTGGATGGTGCACATGACAGCACAGACTGGTAGCATCAGAAAGCGCACATACTATTATATTCATTTGCCTTTCCATAGAAGAAAAATAAGAAACTCTACAGATGGTTAGCATCATTTCCTTGACATCCTGAAGAGATTTTTCACTAATGTTATACTTAAAAATGGTTGAGGGGAGGAAGAAGATCATCTCATCTTTCCCTTCCCTCAGAAATAACATTTCAGCATTCTTTGGGGCTCCAAGTCAGATACTGAACCCCAAAACCAATTTATTCCTAAGCAATCAAGGGGATCCCCTCTACATTTTCCCTCAATCCCCGCAATATCCTTGAAATATAAAGAAGAGATTTTAACCCTCTCTCTTTGCATATTGAGAAACCCAAGGAAATATAGCATCTTACCTAGGACAATAGAATTGGTGAAACCAAGGCCCTGTTCTCTTGGCTCCCAGTTCTCTTTGTAATCAGACTAAAAACCCTCTTCACTAAGCCAGATACATGTGCTAGAAAGGAAGAAGTGTTTCCCATCTAAGAAACAGTCTTTAAAATAAGAAAAATCTAGATATTAAATATAAAATTTGATTAGGAAGCGATATGTTTAGACAGTAGTTGATATAAGCAACTTACATTCTATTCTGTTATCTTTAAGGTGTGTGTTAATATTTTGCTACAATGTAAGCCCATAGGTCCAAGAACTGTGACCTATATATGCATATACTTTACAAATAATTTAACATAGCATTTTCCAACCATGGTGTGCAAACTCATTTGGTGTAATCAATTGGGTGGAGTGTCACAAGTAATGTGTTATTGTGGATTAAAAGTTACCTCTGTAATAAATCACTTTCTCTGACAGGCTGATAAACTCTTTTAAGGGAAAGGAAAGGGGTGCACTTATAGTTAGCAAATCAGAGGATGACTTAAAGCCTTGATATACCCATGGGAGTTTGACAAACTGTTTCACCTATTACATGAGTCTAGGAGGAAAATGGGTTGAGAACTCCTAATCCAACATATTGTTTTCACTTAACAAGCTATCATACTGCATTGTCACAGCAAAAATGTTCATTTACCAACATTATTTTGTCTGCTAAAGACCATGAGGTGACCATTTGATTCTCCTCAGATGAGGCTGACGTAAGACCCAAGCTTGTCTGATGTCCTTAGGCTGCAGGGGGATGTGAGCAAGTTTCTAGGCTATGGATGTCAAGACCTTGGGTAAAGATGAGCATTTCTAGGCATTTCCACTTGGCATGGTATTAAGAGTACCAGATTAAACGGAACTGTAGGCCTACTATTTAGTTCCCCCAACTTGAGAAGGAGCCTGAACCAGAGGCAGGTCCCTGGATTCTGAGAGACTTGCCCTGGGTTTACTCCTGTGAGAGTTTATGTAAGTAGATTGCTTCAGACCTACATCCCTGGGTGTCAGTTGGAATGCACTAACCTCAATCAAATAGGAAGTCACATGAAGTCATCCACGACACTGCTTCTATATCAGGATTCATTTTCTTAAAGAATCTGCCAATCTAGTTTCTTCTCCCGTTTTACACATGCATCAAAGGTACTATGTCTTTTCGCCTGCTAAAATGACCACTGAGGGATTTTTTTTTAAGAGAAGACTTTGGTAAGATGGAATGCAACTTGTATGTTAGTAGGTGAAAGTCCAGAGGGCATGTGAAAAGTTGCATAATTATAATGCATAAAAACACATAGGAAACGCAAGGTTTTTTTGTTTTATGTTTTTTCACTATGAGGAAATTCTGTGTAAAATGGGATTCCTGATTGAAGCGCTGGTGTTAGAATTTCTTTAAATGTTACAAAGTTATTTCTTCTGACTGGGTGCAGTGGCTCACACCTATAATCCCAGCACTTTGGAAGGCCGGCGCGGGCAGATTACCAGGTCAGGAGATTAAGACCATCCTGGCTAACACAGTGAAACTCCGTCTCTACTAAAAATACAAAAAATGATCCAGGTGTGGTGGCATGTGCCTGTAGACCCAGCTACTCTGGAGGCTGAGGCAGGAGAATTGCTTGAACCTGGGAGGCAGAGGTTGCAGTGAGCTGAGATTGCTCCATTGCACTCCAGCCTGAGCAACAGAGCGAGACTCTATCTCAAAAAAGAAGAAGGTATTTATTCTAGTTGTATAGCATCACATATCAGCAGATAAGTTTTGAAAATGGCTTTCTTTAAAAAAAAAAAAAAGACTTGCATATCAAACGAAAGTCTTGGCTTTTAAAAGTATATATAGGCTTTCTTTGCTTAGTCAAATAAATTGCTTTGTTTAATAAAATAAATTTATTTAGTCAAATAAATTTAAGTTAGCTCTGTAACTATACAAATTCTGGTTTTATGCTTGAAATCTGTAAGAACACTGCCTGTTAAACTTATGTCATAGAATGGATATGTATACATATTTTTTAAATATTTATGTACCAATTTAGAAAAAGAGAACTTTATTATGAAAACCTTATCAAGTATTAGAACTTTTAATTAGCATTACATTAAACAGAATTACAATCTAGCTTTATAAAGTTATAAAATTTAAAGGATTTTGCTCTTTATTCTAAAGAAAGATATAACTTTCATCTTTGTCTTGCAGTGGAAGGACTTTGTGAAGGAATTGGTGCTGGATTAGTGGATGTTGCTATCTGGGTTGGTACTTGTTCAGATTACCCAAAAGGAGATGCTTCTACTGGATGGAATTCAGTTTCTCGCATCATTATTGAAGAACTACCAAAATAAATGCTTTAATTTTCATTTGCTACCTCTTTTTTTATTATACCTTGGAATGGTTCATTTAAATGATATTTTAAATAACTTTTATGTATACATCTGAATGAAAAGCAAAGGTAAACATGTTTACAGACCAAAGTGTGATTTCACACTATTTTTAAATCTAGCATTATTCATTTTACTTCAATCAAAAGTGGTTACAATATTTTTTTTTAGTTGATTAGAATACTTTCTTCATAGTCACATTCTCTGAACCTATAATTTGGAGTATTGTTGTGCTCTTTAGTTTTTTTCTGTCAGCATAGCATTTTTAAAAATATAAAAGCTACCAATTTTTGTACAATTTGTAAATGTTAAGAATTTTTTATATCTGTTAAATAAAAATTATTTCCAACAATCTTAATATCTTTAAATTAATTGCCACTAAAATTGGAGTTTCTAGTACTTTATATCTGAAAAGTTTAACATAAATCCAATTTGTATTTATTCATTTAATGCTTATTTATTAGTTTTTAGTACATGTATAATATGGTTCCATTTTTAAAGGACTACAAAGATAAAGTGGTATTTATGTGTCAGGAAATATATGAGCACTTTGGGAATTTTATCTTTATTTAACAAAGAGTAACAAAAGATGGATTCTATCCTCAAATTCCTTGCCATTTGGTAGAAAAGATCAGACATATATAGAAATAACAATAAATTAAAGATTAATATGTTGATTACTATAAAAGTGTTGAAGTGGGTGATGTGGTTCAAAGGAAGAGTGATCATTTCTGGCTGAGGTGATCAGAAAAAAATCTATGAAGGCAGTATAAGAAGGCATGTAAGATTGATGAAGTTAAGTAAATTCTAGGTTTGACTTGGAAGTATCAGTATGAACTCATAAAGTACTTTATCTTAAATAAAGCTACAAAACAATAACAAAATCTACCTTTGTTTACCAAAAAGGCCCAGAAACAATTACCAATCCAGTAATGCCCAGAATGTGATCTCTACATTTCAGCTCTAGGGCAGGAAATACAGAATATGGGACATTTTGTCATACTAGAAAACAAGGCAACTATGAAAAACAACTCAAAAGGATCCAAGAGCCAACTTGAATTGGTTCTCACTGGCAAACATGACACAATTTAAATATCAATAAGGAGAATAACTGCAATGGTTTGAAGCATGAAATATGTTTAAATACATGAGTATGAGTTCAACTTACAGTGAAATAAAAATTTTGGTCAACTTACAGTATGCCAGCAAACCAACTTGTTACTTTGAAAATTGGTAAATAGAACCGAACATTTCTTCTGCTTTCTCTATATGTACTGTATATCTGAGTAACCAAATTGTTCATGAAGGGAAATTTCTGTTTCTAAAACTATATATACACATACACACAATATTATATGTCTTATAGTAACATCACATATTGGTGGTATAGCTTGCAAAAGAAGAAAGAGTGATAAAATTTGAATATTAACTTTTTTCAACTCTTCATGAATTAAGGGACCTAGTAATGAACATCAACAACTGATAACATTCCCAAAAGAGATAGACCAGCTATGTGCCTCCAATGAAAGTATGTAACAGCACCCAAGAAGTAGTTTTCCAAGAAACAATCAAGCCAGGATCTGATGTAGCCTCTAGTTCTAACCATTAATTTATGGGAAATACAGGGGATAGAGGAGCATGTTCATTGACACCACAGGGATATAATCAGCAAAATCCAGACTGGGTAACTTGAAAGACAATTTGGTTTCTTTAACAAATAATTAGCAAGAAAAGTAAGAGAGAAAAAAAACTTATAGATTAAAAGAAACTTAAGATCATATCAACCAATTGCAATATTTGAACTTTATTTGGATACTGATTCAAGCAAACTATAAACACAAAGCAAAACTTCCTTGAGATAGTTGAGGACATTTGAACATTGGCTGGATAGTTGATGATATTAAATAATTATTATTTATGTCTGGTAATGATATTGTCGTTCTTTTTAAATAGTACCTTTATCTTTTAAGATACTGAAATATTTAAGACAAAGTGATATGACATGTTGAGTTTGCTTCAGAATAATCTAGAAATAGGAAGTAGAAGGGGAGACTAGATGAAATAATATTTCAGATAGGCAGATGTTAAACAAGATGTGTAAAAATTTTGACAAATGGGGATAGTTGTTAAGAACAGTTTTGGTAGAGGCAAGAACATAAGTAAAAATGCTGGACTATTAATTAAAAAAATCATGTTCAAAGAATAGGTGATTTGAACTAAAGGCATGTATGTAGAAGACAAAGCTGTAAAAGACAAAGCTGGTAAAGGAGATTGAGAAAATGCTGTGGAGGCCATGAATGCCAGACTTATGTGTAGAGCAGTGGAGAGCTATTGACAGTTTGGTGTAGAATAACATTATATAACAAAAACTCATTCTAACAGCTGAGTGAAAATACAAAAGTTAGAGGTACAAAGAGTAGAGGAAGGCCAGATTAAGAGGCTTCTAAAGACAAACTACCTAGTCAAAAGATGAGCAAAAGAAATGAATAGGCATTTCCCCAAAGAAGATGTACAAATAGTCCATTGACACATGAAAAGATGCTTATCATTTTTAGTCATTAGGATAGTGCAAGGTAAAATTATAATAATATACCACTTTACATCCACCAGAATAGTTATAATCAAAAAATGGAAAATAAGTGTTGGCAAGGATATGGAGAAAATGAAGTTCTGATACATTGCTAGTGGGAATATGAAACGGTACAGCCATTGCACCCAGAAGAACTAAAAACAGTGGTACAAACATAATCTTGAATTTGAATGTTCATAGCAGCACTCTTCACAATAGCCAAAATGTCAACACAATACAAATGTTCATCAACTGAAAAAAAAAATAATCATCAAAATGTGGTGTATGAATACAGTGGAATATTATTCAGCTATAAAAAAGGAATTGTCAATACATTCTTATGGATGAACCTCAAAATATTACACCAAGTGAAAGAAGACAGACACAGAAGGCAATGTGTGGTATGATTCTATTTATATGAAATGCTCAGAAGAGGCAAATCCATAGAGACAGAAAGCAGATTAGTGATTGCTAAGGGTTAGGGGAGGAAAGAATGGAGAATGATTGCTTATTAGGTATGAGGTTTCCTTTTGGACTGATACAAATATTCTGGAACTACAGAGTGATGATGGTTGTAAAACATTGTGAATATGCCAATGAATTGTGCACTTTAAAGTGGCTAAAATGGCAAATTTATGTTAGATCTATTATTCACAATTTAAAAAAAAAAGGTTGCTGGAATGGTATGGGCTTTGGTGATGACCATAGGAATAAAAGAGAGAATAGATTTGAGAAATGTCAAAAGTGCTACTCTGGAGAATACACCTCTGCCTCTTGAGTTCAAGTGATTTTTCTGCCTGAGCCTTCCCAGTAACTGGGAGTACAGCCATGAGCCACCATACCCTGCTAATTTTTGTATTTTTAGTAAAGACCAGGTTTCACCATGTTGGCCAGGCTGTTCTCAAATTCCTGACCTCAGGTGATCCATCTGCCTCAGCTTCCCAAAGTGCTGGGATTAAAGGCATGAGCCACGGTGCCCAGCCCAGGCAATAGACTTAATTGTTCATTATGTCTGCAATGAGAGATGATCAGAAGTTTAGATCATGGACAGTTGCTAATAGTTTGGCTGTATGGTCACGGACTTGGAAGTTGTAGCAAGTTATCCAAAAGATGTGCTTAAGATAATTGATAAAGGTCGGTATGTTAAACAACAGCTTTTCAATGGAGATGAAACAGCCTTATGTTGGAAGAAGATACCACCTTCCTAGCTAGAGAGGAGAAGTCAATGTCAGACTTCAAAGTTTCAAAGAACAGAGTGACTCTCTTATTAGGAGCTAATGAAGCTGGAGATTGCAAGTTGAAGCCAGTGATCAGTTACCATTCCAAAATCCTAGGTTCCTTAAGGATTATGCTAATTATGCCTATGTTTTATAAATGGAACAACGAAGTCTGAATGTCCACACATCTGTTTACAGCATGATGTCCTCTTGAATATTTTAAATCCACTCTCAAGACCTGATGCTCAGAAAAAAAGAAAAAAACATCATTTTAAAAATATTACTGATATTACTGCTCATTGTCAATGTGCCCAATAACCCAAGAGCTTTGATGGAAATGTACGAGGACATTAATGCCGTTTTCATGCCTGCTAATACAACATCTATTCTGCGGCCCACGGATCAAAGAGTAATTTTGACTTTCAAGCCCTATTTTTTAAGAAATACACTTTGTAAGGCTACAGCTGCCACAGATCATGATTCTTCTGATGGATCTGGGCAAAGTAACTGAAAACCTTCTGGAAAGGATTTACTATTGTAGATGCCATTAAGAACATTTCCGATTCATGACAGGAAGTTAAAATATCAGCCTTAACAGGAGTTTGGAAGAAGTTGATTCCAACCCTCCTAGATGACTTTGATTCAGTGGAGGAAATAACTGCAGAAGTGGTAGAGTTAGAAGTGGCGCCTGAAGATGTGACCAAATCGCTGCAATCTTATGATCAAACTCAAACTAATGAGAAGTTACTTCTTATGGATGAGTGATAAAAGTGGTTTCTTGGCCAGACACGGTAGCTAACTCTTGTAATCCCAGCACTTTGGGAGGCAGAGGTGGGCAGATCACCAGGTCAGGAGTTTGAGACCAGCCTGGCCAATATGGTGGAACCCCGTATCTACTAATAATACAAAAATTACCCGGGCATGGTGGTGCACACCTGTAGTCCCAGCTACTTGGGAGGCTGAGGAAGAATTGCTTGAACCCCAGAGGCGGAAGTTACAGTGAGCCGAGATCGCATCACTGCACTCCAGCCTGGGCACCCCTAGAAATTAGCATAACCAAAGAAGTAAAAGATCTCCACAATGAAAACTATAAAACATTAATGTAAGAAATTGAAGATGACATAAAAAATTGGAAAAATGTTTCATGTTCATGGATTGGAAGAATCAATGTTGTTAAAATGTCCATACTACCCAAAACAGTCTATACATTCAATACAACTCCTTTCAAAATACCAATGACATTCTTCACAGAAATAGAAACAATTATCCTAAAATTTATTTGGAACCACAAAAGACCCAGAGTACCCAAAGCCATCCTATGCAAAAAGAACAAAACTGGAGGAATCATATTACCTGACTTCAAATTATACCTCAGAGCTACACCAAACGAAACAGTATTTACTGGCATAAAAACAGACACCAAAACCACTGAAACACAATAGAGAACCCAGAAACAAATCCATGCATCTACAGTGAATTCATTTTTGACAGAGGTGGCAAGAGCATATATTGGGGAAAAAGGACAGTCTCTTCAATAAATGGTGCTGGGAAAACTGTATATCCATGCACAGAGGAATGAAACTAGACCTCTGTCTCTCACTATATACAAAAATCAAATCAAAATGGTTTAAAGATTTATATCAAACACCTGAAACTACTAAGAAGAAAATGTTAGAGAAACTCTCTAGGACACTCGTCTGGGCAAAGATTTCTTGTGTAATACCCTAAAAGCACAGGAAACAACAGCAAAAATGGACAAATGGTATCACATTAAGTTAAAAAGCTTCTGCACAGCAAAGGATACAATCAACAAAGTGAAAAGACAACCCACAGAATAGGAGAAAATACTTACAAATTATCCATCTGACAAGGGATTAACAACTAGAACATGTAAAAAGCTCAAACAACTCTATATTTAAAAATCTAATAATCCAATTAAAAATGGGCAAAATATTTGAATAGATATTTCTTGAAAGAAGACATATAAATGGTTAACAGGCATAAGAAAATGTGCTCAGTATCATTGATCATGAGAAATGCAAATCAAAATTACAATGAGGTATCATCTCACCCTAGTTAAAATGGCTTTTATCTAAAAGACAGGTAATTAATGAATGCTGGTGAGGATGTAGAGAAAAGAGAATCCTCATACACTGTTGGTGGAAATGGAAATTATTAGAGTCACTATGGAGAATGGTTTGGAGGTGTTGAGAAACATTAAGTTTACCCTGCCCCCATGGTTCCTCTGTGGAGGATACCTTTTAGTTTGTAATTAGTGATAGGTGGGTAACAGCTGCTTACTTGGTATAGTCTTGAGTTATGTGTAAATATAGAACACCTGTGTATTAATAAGAATCACCTAAGAGCAAATAAATACATGGATGAGAATCTGCTCAGGGCCTTCAGTCTGGAGAGCTGTCAGCCCCGCAGACTCTCAGGCTGTTGGTTCCCCAGGATAGATCAACTCTGTTGTGCTATCTGGGTGTCTGCCTCTCAAATGCCTTCAGCGCCGCCTGGGTGGTGGGTCTCCCAGCTGAGCTGGTACTCAGTATGGAGGTTTCTCAAAAAAACTAAAAATAGACCTATCATATGATCCAGCAATCCCACTGCCAGATATATATCCAAAAGAAAGGAAATCACTATATTGAAAAGATATCTGCACTCCCATATTTATTGCAGCACTATTCATAATAGTAAAGATTTGGAATCAACCTTCCTGTCCAACAGACAAATGAGTGAAGAAAATGTGGAATTTATAACACAATGGAGTACCATTCAGATCCTGTCATGTGCAATACATGGATAGAACTGGAATACATTACGTTAAGTGAAATAAGCCAAGCACAGAGAGACAAACTTCTCATGTTCTCACTCACTTGCAGCAGCTGCAAATTAAAACAAACTCATGGAGACAGGCAGTAGAATGTTGGCTACCAGAGACTGGGATGGGTAGTGAGGAGTGGGGGGAAAGTGGGGATGGTTAATGGGCACAAAAAATAGAAAGAATGAATAAAATCTAGTATTTGATGGCACACAGGGTGACTACAATTAATTATAATTTACACTACATTTAAAAATAACTAAAAGCCGGGCATGGTGGCTCACGCCTATAATCCCAGCTCTTAGGGAGGCAGAGGCAGGAGGATAACTGGAGCCCAGGAGTTTGAGACCTGCCTGGGCAATATAGAGAGACCTCGTTCTCCACAAAAAGGAAAAAAAAAAAGACAAAAAATATTAAAAATCACTAAAAGAGTATAATTGGAATGTTTGTAACACAAGGAAATGATACATGCCTGAGGTGACAGATGCCCCATTTACCCTAATGTGATTATTACATGTTGAATTCCCGTATCAAAATGTCTCATGTACCCCATAAATATATACCTACTATGTACCCATAAAAACTAAAAATTTTTAAAAAGTGGTTCTTTTAGATGGAATCTACTCCTGGTGAAGATGCTGTCAATATTGTTGAAATGACAACAAAGGATTTGGTGTATTACATAAACGTAGTTGATAAAGCAGCAGCAGGGATAGAAAGGATTGACTCTAATTTCCAACAAAAAGTTCTACTGTGAGTAAAATACTATCAAACACCACCACAAGCTACAGATAAATCTTCCATTAAAGCAAGAGTCAATTGATGTGATAAACTACATTGTTATTTTAAGAAATTGCCACAGCCACCCCAACCTTCGGCAACCACCAACCTGATCAGTGAGTAGCCATTAACACTGAGGCAAGATCCCGTAGCAGCAAACAGATTACAACTTACTGAAGGCTGAGATGATTGTCAAAATTTTTTAGCAATAAAGAATTTTTAAATTAAGCTACGTACAAAGCATTTTTAGACACAATGCTATTGTACACTTAATAGGCTACAGTATAATGTCAACATAATTTTTATATACACTAGAAAACCAAAAAATTCACGACTCATTTTCTTGTGATATTCCCTTTGTTGCAGTGGTCTAGAAGTGAACTATAAAAGTATCTCAGAGATCTCAAAAGTATGCCTATATATTTATAAATCTCTTAATACATGAGCAGAAATTTATTAGGGAATTGGCTCCCTCACTTACGGAGGCTGAGAAGTCTCACGATAGGCCAGTTGCAAACTGAAGAACCAGGGAGGCCCACGGTGTAATTCTCAGTTTGAGACCGAAGTCCTGGGAACCCAGGGTAGGGGGTATGCTGTTGCAAGTCCAAAGTCCAAAGGCCGGAGAACCTGGAGTTCTGATGTCCAAGGGCAGTTGAAGAAAGGTGTCCCTGCTCCAGGATAAAGATCACATTCACCTTCCCTTCCTTTTTGTTTGAATGTGGCTCTCAGCTGACTGGCTGTGGGCAGATCTTCCTTACTCAGTCCACTGATTTAAATGCCAGTATCTTCTGGAAACACACTCATAGATACACCTAGAAAGAATGCCTTAATAGCTAGCTGAGTACCCCCAGCCCTGTCATGTTGACATCTAAAATTAACCATCATAGACTTATCTCATTATTACACCTAATAACCGGCTTACAGACTTTTTGCTTCCTGTCCTCGCAACTCTTGAGTCTGCTGGTTTGGAAGTCTTAGTATCCATGAAGGGAACAAAACAGCAGCAGTTCTACTGAATCATAGGATGAGACAGGTTATCAGTTTTCTATTGGCTGCATGATAAATGACTACAAATTTAGTAACTTAACACAAATTTATTTATCTCATGGTTTCTGTGGGTCAAGGGTCTGGGTATAGGTTAGCTGAGTCATCTCCTCAGTGTTACCAGGCTGAAATTAAACCATTAGCTGGGGCTGTGATCTCATCTGAGACTTAGGACCCTATTCCTAGCACATGTGGTTGTTAGCACAATTCCGCTCCTTGCAGTTGTGATTAGAGTTCTAGTTTTTTGTTTTGTTTTTTTACTGTTAACTGAGGACTGCTCTCAGCTCCTAGAGGTCACCCTCAGGTCCTTGTGGTCCCTACTGTCACAATAGGCTGTTTTTCTTCTAGATCAGCAGGATGACTCTTCTACTTTTAAACAACTTGCCTAATTAGATCACACCTACGCAGGATAATCTCCCTTTGGATTATAGTCAACTGATTAGGAACCCTTTGCCATATAGCATAATCATGGAGGTGCTATCCAATTATATTTACAGGTCTCAATCATGCTCAAGAAGAGATTACATGGGTGTGTACAAGAGGGGGAGGGAGTGATGGCATTCATCTTAGAATTCTGCTTTTCAGACTGCCACCTGGTCATTTTGCACTTCTTGTACCACTTAGACAATGAGTGAAAAAGAGGGCATCATTTATCGGCTGTAGTGATTGATCTCAATTTCCAAGGTGAATTGGTTTGCTACTGCAAATGGAAGCAGTGAGGACTGTCTGGAACCCAGGAGATGTTTTAAGGTGCCTCTTAATACTTCCGTGTCCAACAGTAAATGTTAAATGGAAAACCACAAGAATGAGAAAAGGGGCAGGATGACCGAGGATTCAGACCTTTCAAAAAGGAAGATTTGAAGCACTCTACCAGGCAAAGAACCCAGAGCATCTGATTCTGACTGTGGGAAAGAGAAATATAGAGGTAGTTGAAGCTATGGATATCAACCATAATCTTGTGACCAATTACATAAACAAGGACTGTAGTAGCTCTGCATACTTTCTCTTTGCTTGTATGCATGTGTTTATTTTTACTTTCTACTTTCCTATTCTCCCTATTTTTATTACACAGGTTGTTGAAAGTCAACTTTACAATTCAGTCTTAACAATATTAGGTGGGATGATGCCTGAATTGAGTAATTAATATAGCCAGCAATGAATCCAATGACTGTTGAGACTTTGTGTCTTATTTTGGGGAACAGCAAGTGCTTTACTTAACAGAAAGATAACTGTATCTCACTGGGCCAAAATATAGTTAGTTGCTCTGTTGTGCAAAAGTTCAAATATGTGCAGAAGGGTGCGTATGTGTGGAAGCTGAGCAAAGGGGCGACTAAGCCCCCTTGTCAATTTATCACTTCTCAACTCCAAATTCATCCTTCAATATCTACTCTGTGATAACAGATTGAACAATAAGCATTTCTCCTTTAAAATGAGAATAAGATGTAGAGGATGCTGGAGGGGTGCTGCAGGAGGAAAGGAACTTCTCATCCTCGTGTTGGTGTGCTCATTTTTTTTTTCTCTTTTGCTCCCACTGCAAGGTCAGTGGTGTATGCATCTGATGGTGTTTTGCTCCGGTTGCACACAGAATGTACAGTACACCCTGCAGTCCCAACCTAGGAGGCCTAGTGACCACCTTGCTGTAGCCCTCTTGAGATGCACCCCACATGCTCCTGACCTTGTACCTGCAGCAGTGCCCTGATTCTCTGTATGCCCACCCATCAATCTCAGCTTTCCTTTCTCCTAAAGGTTGGCTTCTGAAGTCCTTCAATGTGTACAAGTTCTGCTCCAGTTTCACACCTGCAGAAATGTCCTAACTCTGCAATCTGCTCACCAGCCTTGGCTTGCCTGTGTCCCAGAGGACCGTTTCCTGTTTATCAGACAATTCTAAACCAGTTCTGGCCCCAGGTACACAGGCAAACTTCCACACCACCCAGTGGTTTGCACCCACAACTTCTCCAATAAAGTCTGAACACCAGAGGGGGACTCTCTTCCAACTTTGTCCTTCTTTGGCTACTCACCCTCAGCCCTAGAATAGTTTAGATTCTCTAAACATATTTCTATTGTTCTATCACCACATAGTAATCCTTTAAACTTAGCCTAAATTATGGTGTGTTCTGTCTCCTGGTTGAACCTAGATTGACAGATGTAATTGACTTGATTGTTAATTTTGGGACAGGGAAGTGAGCATGAATGGCACTTTCTTTCTCTCCTCTTTCTTTGGAAATAAGCTGCTTCCAGAGAAAATGCATTCTGCCCCATTCCTCCTTGGTGTAACTTCTATAAGAGCAGGCCATAAAATAGTCTTAGTCCAGTGTTGTCTGTGGTTAGATGGGTATATGATTCTGGGGCTTGGTATAAAGAAACCTACTTTTACACATATATAAGCTTCATTCTCTAATTTTAGCCTTATCATTAATAAAAGCAATATCTCATGCTCCCTCTACCTCTTGTCTATGTCTGGATTAGTTTGGAACTTGGGTGGGAAAGAGATCAATGTGAATCACTTAAAAACAGCTTGCTGGTTTTCCTTTTGATATGTTGAATGTGAACTGGTTTTATAACTTCCTAGCCTTACAGTGGTACAAGTCTAATCATAATGAACATATATTGAAATTTAACACTAAACACAATCCTAGAATATTAGATCTCAGAAAATACACCAGGAAGAACTTACAAATCATCCAACTTTTGTACAGTTGGGCCACCAGAAACATATTTTTATTTTTCTAAGTCTACTAATCATCTTTCTTTGTGCTTTTCATGATGAGCTGAATAATCTCTTTAACTTATATAAATATTAAACATTTAATGTTTTTCTATAAAACTGAACACATTTTGATGAAACTGTGTGACGACACAAGGGTCCCAAAGTGCTCAATTTTCATAAAGATGACATCAATTTCCACAGAAACAACAGTCCACATAGATCGTAACAGCTGATGGGGAAGTGACATACAGAATTCAGGGTATCACAGATTGTGTCATCCAGGAAGTTTTCAGTTACAGCAAGTGATAGAAAAGGCAAACTGAGACTAGCTTTACAGGAAATCAGCCGGGCGCGGTGGCTCATACCTGTGATCCTAGCACTTTGGGAGGCTGAGGTGGGCGGATCACCTGAGGTCAGGAGTTCTAGGCCAGCCTGGCCAACATGGTGAAACCCCATCTCTACTAAAAATAAAATAGCTGAGTGTGGTGGCACGTGCCTGTAGTCCCAACAACTCGGGAGGCTGAGACAGGAGAATTGCTTGAACCTGGGAGGCAGAAGTTGCAGTGAGTTATCAAACCACTGTACTCCAGCCTGGGCGATAGAGTGAGACTCCGTCTCAAGAAAAACCCCAAAAAACCACACAAAAACAGGAAATCTATTGGGTCACCCAGCTGAAAACTCCAGAGATACATGCTGCTAGGGGTAAGGACTGATCCAGAATCCCATGTAATATAACATAGCACCTAGTTCCTTTCTTTCAATTTCTTATTTTACTTCCTTGGTGCTGACTCTATTTTGGACAAACTCACTCTGCTTAACCTATGATTCTAAATGGCTTTGAGAAGCTCTAAGCTCAAAAATTAGCTCTAAGTTCTTTCACCCTGAGTATAGCGACATAAATTCTGTAGCAGTGCCCTGACTCTCTGTATGCCCACCCATCAATCTCAGCTTTCCTTTCTCCTAAAGATTGGCTTCTGAGGTCCTTCAGTGTGTACAAGTTCTGCTCCAGTTTCACACCTGCAGAAATGTCCTAACTCTGCAATCTGCTCACCAGCCTTGGCTTGCTTGTGTTCCAGAGGACTATTTCCTGTTTATCAAATTCTCTCTTTGCTGCAAACAGCAAAGAGAGAATTTATGTCACTATACTCAGGGTGAAAATGTCTTTAAGAGTCACTCCGATCATATCAGCTAAAGTAACTGCTAATTCCAAACCACTCATTATGAATAGAGATAGCACATTCAGACTGACTCTGCTAATTAGGGCCATCTCTGGGGCAGGTGAGGCTGATCCCATCTAAATCACAAAACTGAGGATGGAGGGAGGGGGTAAGTTCCAAAAAGAAATTCCGTGGCCTGGTGAGGTAGCTCATGCTTGTAGTCCCAGCTATTAGGGAGGCTGAGGCGGGGAGGATCCCTTGAGTCCAGGAGTTTGAGCCTGCACTGAGCTATGATCATGTGATCACGTCACTGCACTCCAAACTGGGTGACAGAGTGAGACCCTGTCTCAAAAAAAAAAAAAAAAAAAAAGGAAAAAAAGAACTTCAGACTACTACTCCAAAAAGGAAGAGGCATGGATGGTATGCAGCCAATTAACAGGTATTCATTACAGGGACTTCCAGAGTCTTTTTCCTATTTACTCCTTTAGAAACAAATTTGAGACTTTAACCCCAAACTTCACATAATTCCTGCATGTTACCTAACTCATCTTTTGAAAATAGGCATAAAGGTAACTAAATCATCTCACAAGATTTTGTTTCTATAAGCTATTTTACAATAGCTAAAGAGACCTTGTTATAAAAGTGGTAATAATACATACTTTATCTGGAGGATTTTATATTCATCAGAGTGTCCACATTCAAAAGAAAATGTTAACCCTGATGACTCAAACTCTGACATACTTTTTAGTTGATATCCCTTTTTCAGTGTGTTTAGAAGACAAGACTTTCTAAACATTGTCAGACTACAAAGGCATGTATTGAAATGTAATAGGCTTCTTTTCACAAGGCATGGTACCCATCACTGTCTTTGATTATATTTTCTGGTGCATAGCTTCAGCAAATTCATTTACTTATTTATTTTTTGGCCTGTGTCTTTATCTTCAAGGGTTCTCCCTACAGTCATGCTCTGGTTTTCCCTTTGCCAACCTCTCCTACTTAACAAACAGTCTTTCGTAGACTTGCAGTACTTTTACAAGCTAAAGTTCTTTACCTTCCTTTTATCTGCCAAAACCCAGGAAAGAAGAGCCCATAGTGAAATGAATACTTAGTCACTCCACTCTCTAAGTTGCTCGCAATGTGTCATTAGCCTCTATAATTTGAATCTGCTTTATCAGTGGCATCAATCTTCTTCATCCTACCAGAATATCTATTGGTTGATTAACACCTTCTGTTTTGAATTTGTTTCTCTAACTAACCAGTCTTCCTCTGTCACCCTTAAGAATTAGCCATGTCTCTCTGTTCTAATTACTCTCACGTCTCTTGTACCCAGTAAAGCCCACACAGGTTTGGTTAGGCTCTGAGAATTCTCATGTCCTGGTCCCAATCTTCCAGCTTTCTCTTCAACTTCCTTTTATTATTACATTGACAACTCACCGTTCAAGGCAGGTCACCTGTGCTTTCCTTTTTCCATGGTTCCCTCTAGGACCTTCATTCAAAGCCCAGCTTAAATGTTTCCACCTCCACGAACCCTGCTCTAGTTCCCCCAAGCTATAAAACACTATTTCAGACTCCATCAACCAGGTCCAAGCTACCACCTGCTCATGACAGACATTTGTAAAAGCTTCCTAACTAGTATTCCTGCTTTTTGCCTTTCTCGTTTCCTCTGTACAATCACCAGAATGATCTCTCAATTGAAACTCTTTATCATGGCCTACAAGGCCTGGTCTCTGCTAACATTTATTGGCCCAGGCATGCTAAACACTTTTAAAAAATTCATTCATTTAATGCTCTCAATAATCCTACAGCTATGCACTTTTAATTTCCTCATTTGCAGCAGATGCGGTTGGTAACTCACCCAGACCCCTTTTACAGGACTGCTGCACCCATACTCTAGCTGCTGTAGGTGTTGGCTGGTAAGAGCTCACATCTCGGGCCTTATTTGAAGGATTGCCCTTGGCTGAGGAGAGGTACCTCGTCACTCCTCCAACCCTTCTCCCCATAGTCAGTGGTCAGTGACAGCCTGATGTGAGAACCTAATGGCTCAGCCCCTCACCTCTTGCAGAACAACTGCTGTGGCCCAATTCATTTCGCAGAGTGCCCTATAGGGTCAGGCTGAGGCTACTCCTGAAACTCCTCCTCTGCCTTATCCCATTTGGTTTACTCCATTGCAGATTTCTCCTAAAAGTGCTCCCTCACTTGCCCAAGACTCCTCATATCCGGCATTGTTACAGAGGAAATGATCTAAGATACCATTTTACAGATCAGGAAACCTAAGACAAAGAGGGCTGAAGTCATCTGCCTAAGGTCAAACAGAAAATGGGAAAGCTAAATTTTGAAGCCAGAGGGTCTAGCTGTCCATCCTGAGCTCTTTCCCACCATACTGTACGGGCCACTTCTCCAACCCCCTCTCTCCTCACACATCCCCGCCAGCCAGTTAATTCCTGCCTCAGGCCCTTTGTACTTCCTATCCTCTCTGGCTAGAAATGTGTTTTCTCTCATTGTGGCTCGCTTCCTCATTCTTTCAAAATGTTCCAAATATGACCCCAGAGACCTTTCCTGACCCCAACCATACTACCTAAGATAGCAACACTATCCCCCAGTTCTGCTAGTTCTATTTATAGCATTAAATACCTGAAATCATATTATGCATATATTTGGTTTTCTGTCACTTACACCAAGAAGAAAATTTCCTGAGGGCAGGAATATTGTCTGGCTTATTTATTGGTATATCCTCAGTGCTTTGTGACACACTTGGCAAACAGCAGGAGTTGAGTGACTATTTGTTGTTGAATGACTGAAATTGAGTTCTCTTCTCTTAGAACTCTTACTGGGCTTTGTAAGAGATTCCTTACACGTTCTGACACTACAATTGTAGTTATTTAATGCATATTTATCTACCATACAAGCTTATATGCTCTCAGAGGAAGAATTTTGTTTTATTCACTTGGCAGTACATAGGAGGTATTTAAATAATGGTGCTATCTTAACAACCAAATATCAACTGCAGTTCATTTTTCCACATGGGGACTAATACCAGGATTTCATATGAATAATAGTATAATCCAAAAGTATAAAAAATACATCACATTTAACTTATAAAGCGTTCCTATGCATGTTACAAGATTACAGTAAATACAATTAGGTACTTATCATTTTATCTTTATTTCAAAAACAATGCCATTTCCAAAATATAAAAAAATAAACCTATTTTCAAAGAACTATTTAAAGATGGCTTTGAAAACAACAGTTTTATTTACAACAAATAGATGGTACTGCAACAGCACTCATAGATGTTTATGATAAATAAAAATACTAGCATCATTCTGGTATCTTTTGGGAACAGGCCCTTTTATATTTATAGATGTCTACAATGACTCATAAAAGTAAAATCAATAATGGCTATTAATGTGATTTGTATTTCAATCTGAATTTGAGCAACCAATGAAGAGTAATCACTTATTTGGGATCTAGATCCATATGTGTGAAAACTAAAGTATAAAGTTTCTCATTTCCATTCAGTTTGTCAACAAACACATCCCAAACATTTCAGTATCTGTAAAAAGTGATCTATTTAGCATCTCCAATAAGTGATTTATAGCTATATATACTAAATAAAGGTTGACACAGCTAGATCCTAGAAGCTCAGATTTTATGAATTTAAAATAGACTAAGTACTTATGCTAAAACACAAGAAATGGATCTAGGATTTTATTTTAAATTATGAAAGTCTCTGGGGAAAAAAAAATTAGCAATGGAATGACAATAGATGTCAGCTATTTCTCCGAGAAGTATATAATTTCTCAATTTTCGCTAGGTAGTGCATCCCAGTTGAATTAAAACTAAAGCATAGAGTGGATTTTTTTCTCACTAAAATTTCTCAATTCTAAAATCTTCTGAATTTGGTCAACACCTTATGCAGTAAATCCTTAATTTACCTTTAAACAAAGATATGCTTTTAAAAAGCCATTTTCTTGGTATTGCACAAAGGTTAATTTTAAAGCAATCCAGGCAAATAAGTCACACAAAAAAGTACATTCATCTAATCCATTTAGCAAATGTTGCAAATCAGCTTCTACCAATAAAATGTAGAAATTTGTGAAACTCTATACTTCGTGTCAGTTTTAATATTGTGTTGATGACAGCCATTTTAGGCAGAGGTAGCCAAGTTCCATATATGCGGGGAAGGCAAAAAGCAGAAAAACATTGCGAAGACTTAGCAGTTCTCTGGTCTCTACAGACCGGTTTCAAATATGAGCCATGTTGCTATGCAGGATTCTTCTTTTATGCCTTAAACAAAAGGAGCTTGTTGCTGCCTTGGGCAGATATACTGAATTGTCTTCTTTTAGCTTACTTTCTCTTTTCTCTAAGGTCAAGTAAAAAATGTGAGACATTTTCATATACCACAAAGGTAATACAGCAGGCTGGAGTCACTCTAATTAAATTGGGAGCAATTCCTTTGTAAAATCCACCGATGCCTTCTTTCCTTTAGAGGGAAAAATAGATATAGCTTAATTTTCTATAGAGCTAGCATGAAAACACGAAAGTTTTAACTGACAAAAGGCATGGAACAAGCAGCAGTGAAACCTCACTCTGATTTAAGTCCATGTTTTCAATGTCCTAAAGTAATGTAGTTTATAAGCCATTTGTGGGGGTTTACATTCCTTTTATGGATCTACTGAGGAAGATCCATAAAGATATTGAGGTAGGGACATCTCAATACTGAATTAAAAATGCTTTAAGTTAGCTATCTTTCAAATGCTTTTAAATGTATGAACAGGCAGGAGTTTTAACTGACCTAACGTAGGCATTAAAAAAAAATCTCACAGCTTGGATAAATGCTAGCCAACATTAAATATAGCATATACAAAGATAAAACTTTATTTCCTTAATGCCAAGAATATGGAATATGGCCTAGAACTTTGTCACGCAGGCACTCATTAAATATCTCTTAATTAAATTAAATGTAAACATTCTAAATGTTCTGCTCTGTTCTTTCAGAATTAAAGGGATATATAGTGATGTCTGCCTATAATAATTTAACTAGTTTCATACTGAAGAACAAGCATCTCTTTCATATATTGAAACAAGTATTTGCAAAAGTTATTGTGCCAGTAGCAGGTTTGGAGCCTTCTTGAATGTATTAAGCCATACTTACAACTTCTTATATTCAATACCCTCAGATATTTTAAAACATTTAAATTTCATTTTCTAAAACATTTTCACACATTTAATTTGACTCTTATAACAACCTATTAGCCTAGATAGTCTTATTTTACAAATGAAAAAATTAAGCCTCAGAGACATGGTCACATACATAATAACAGGGAAAGCAGGGACCACCAATCATGTTTTCACCACAGCAAACTGGCCTTTGCTATAAAACTAATATCAACAAGATGGTCTAAGATATGCAAGGTACCTTATCAAAGCAATTTTGATATAGCACATGCTCTCACCTCCATGTCTTTGTGATTACATCTATTACACCACTGTAAGACATGTGTTGATCCTGAAGACGAGCTCTTACGACTTGATATGGGTATGTTGCTGCGACAGCAAATATTTTGGATAGTGCTGCAACAGATATATATTCTACTGTGCTCTAAAATGGTAACATAAAACAGTTTTTTCTTTAGACAGGATTTCTTTAAAGATACAGAAGTAAAAATTATATAAAAAAACTTTAAATAGATCTTTAAAGGGTTCTGTTTTTGACAATTGTGTGGCATCAGCCTATAAATATTTAACTATATATTAAATCAGTGGCAGAGTCAGTACTCATCATCATAGCACTACCACCAAAGTAAGCATGGCAAAAATTTCTATCTACTAAGTACTCATAAAAGTAAATAATAGCATTTTTACAAGAATCATCTTACCAACTGAGCTTCTGGTAATCTA
Organism: Cacajao melanocephalus; assembly: GCA_963573385.1. NCBI lineage: Eukaryota > Metazoa > Chordata > Mammalia > Primates > Pitheciidae > Cacajao > Cacajao melanocephalus. The sequence goes on along the minus strand of CAUYLG010062800.1, from coordinate 46,633 downwards.
TTGACATGCTGGTTGTACTTCAACTTCAGCAATTCATATGCCATAAACTGAAGGGCACCGTGTGACGTTCCAAACAGCCCAGGAACAAATCCCTGAAAGGGAATGGTTTTTAAAAAGCAAGACAACATGCTTTCAAAGAACAATATATTTGAGTAAAATACTTTCTCTTCTCTCTCATTACAGCACTTTAAGCAAATTCATTTAAGTTTTGTACAAATAACATTTTTAAAATCTGAGGTTAAAAACTCGTAGTAACATAAAAAAACAAAGGGGTATTATTCTTTCCTACTTTATTTTTAAAGGTTTGGATGTTCATATATTAGTTTTTCTTTAAACAGTATACATACTGTTTTTCTTGACAGTATACACTGTCAAGACTTGAGGAGTGGGAAATTAAATTCTGGAAAGTTAAGAAACTAAGGTGGCTGGGCAAGGTGCCTCACACCTATAATCCCAGCACTTTGGGAGGCCGAGGTGGGTGGATCACAAGGTCAGGAGTTCAAGACTGGCCTGGCCAACATGGTGAAAACCCATCTCTACTAAAAATACAAAAATTATCTCAGCTACTTGGGAGGCTAAGGCAGGAGAACTGCTTGAACCAGGACCCTGGAGGCGGAGGTTGCAGTGAGCTGAGATTACGCCACTGCACTCCACCCTGGGTACAAAGAAACTAAAGGTAATGGTAAATCAATGAACTAAGGATATGTATTCTGAAAGACTAAGGCAGAAAGTGATGAAAAAACACAAAATTGAATAATATATTTATAAAATTTTTGTCCATAGGTCAGTAAAATCATAATATCAGCCTTAAAATGATTTTAAAAGCTATTAATCATTAAAAACCAAACTGAAATTCAATGCATCTAATTTTGATTTTAAACTATGTACGCCTAAACATTTCTTTATGGGGATAAGCAAGAGATGGGAGTAGAAGGTAGAAAAGGGGAAAATAAAAAGGAGTTATAAAATCAGAAAACAGATCTGACACCAGGAAGAAATTTTTAAAATATTACAACAGGCAAAGGGCTGGGTTTGATTTTTGTTATTTTTAAATTTATGTAAGATTTGAGATGAAAAAAAAAAACATTTTAAGATCCTGTTAGAACTGCTAATGTCTTCTGCAAACTACATTATCCCAGGTTCCCAAAAGACCAGAGTTTCCAAGGAATGAAGTAAGGAATAGGTGACCTTCTTGTGTGACTTATCAAAAAGATACTTGACAAAGTTTTAGACAGTTCTCACACTCACCAATGTCATGATGATACATCCTATATTAATGAGGATAAACAGTTTTAAGTATAATTTCAGTATTATTAACTAGATTTCAGTTTTCATTAAATTGTTTCTTGCCTAAGTTTGGCTTCTTTTTGGGACTTACTACAGGTCACTCAGAACTAAGACAACAGAGCCAATGGAAATTGCAGTGTTCAGTTATTCAAAATATACTGATAATTTGTTACCTTATACAATCCACGCACACCTTCATACTTATATATTTTCACAAGTGTATCAAACATTCCTTTGTATTGTCGGTGTGGGGAGTTAACAACAGCATCATACTGTAACATAAGGCGAGTTTTTGTTACCCATAATGGGTTTGTAATGCAGAGGGTCATGGCTCCTAAAATGAGATTTCAATAAGATTATTCAGCATACAGATACTTTCACACTTATGACAATCCAAATTAAAAACAGTACATTTATGTCAAAAAAAAAAAAAGATAATGCACAGGGACCATATCTGAAACTATAAAATGCAGTCTCTGAGGCACAGTTTTAAGGTCAAAGGATTAAGTTCCTCATGTGGTTAGTGAGAGGTAAATTAAAAGGGAGACGGAAATGTGAACTGCTTTCCCTTTGAGGTATAAGGATAGCAAAAATGTCCTGACTCCTAAACAACGTGGCCAGGTGCAGAGAACAGAAGGTAAGCAGATACAGATCTTAGGTATAGCACATGGTATAATCCAGAGGTGTTCAAGATAGGGGAAAAGGACCAGGAATCTGGCACCCCAAGACCCTGTGCATGTGACACACCTATCTACCCCAACTTTATCACAATCTTCTTCAAATCCATTCAAACTACTATCCCTCAAAAATTAAATAATTATGTAATATAGTAAGTCACATTTTACATCTATTATAGAGACTGACAATTTTATTAAAAAAATTTATCTGGTTAATTTTCTTATTTGCTAGGTTTCCTAAGGAGTCCTTTATTCAACAAATATTTAGACCTGTTATGACTCAGGTCTTTGCTAGTGGCTACATATTAAAAAATGAGTTAGTTAGTTTTTGCCTAATCAAACATTAAGAAATCAAGGTATTAAAGTAGCAGTTATAAAGATCGATGACTCCTACTTTGTTTTTTCCTTCTGGATAGTATACATAAATGAAGTGATTAAACAAGGATGCTAAATTGTATAATTTGAAAACTAAAATTATACTTTAATTAAAGAAACACTATACCAAATCATCTTAAACTATTGGGGATTCATAACTTTTCTAAACTTTACCACTCTGTGATAAGTAGAATTCTTGAAATCTGAACAGAGTAATCATAAGAATTCCTGCTAAGAAATTCCATATAACTAATTTAATATAGTTAGATAGGCATATTTGAACTCAAGTGTTCAAAGAAAAAAAATCAAAAGCAAAAACTAAAAATTAAGTTTAGAAGGTGACATTTTTATATTTCACACATTGCCTTACCAGCTTCAGCAGCTGAGACAAGGTATTCTGTTGCCTCTAACCGTTCAGCTCTTCCTTCTGTCTTATATGACTTGATGGCATTGTAACTAAAGGAATTAAATGCAAGCAGTTTAATTTGAATAGGTGTCATAAAGTCTGTTTTAAAGTGTAACACAACACCAGTACTCCAAAAGCAAAAGTCAATGCATAATGCAACCTCCAAATGAGACCTTTTTCAAGAATGGATTTGCTGGAAGTGGTTTACTGCAAGATTATACCACCCCTCCCTCTCAAATAAATATGGCTATCAATACAAATATAAAATATTTTAATCAGACATTCATCAATTACTTTCAAAAGACAGGAAAACTGGGAGGAGGGGAGAATATAGTGGTGGTACACAGACTGGCCAGAAAAGACAAAAGATACCAAAGAAGGGGTACCTAACAAATATATACTGAGCACCTATGTTCAGGTACTATAGTTGAGTTTCTGATAGATAAAAAGATAAACGTGATTTTTTTCTTAACAAACTAATAAGGACTATTAAATGATCATAATAAAAGACAACAGACAATAGAAGAGATTCAGGAATTATGACTGAGATCACAGAAAGCTTTGTGTAAAAGGTAGTATTGAACTGGGTACTGGGACAGGCACAGTTTCAACAGAGAAAAGGATCAGCATGGTGAAAAGTAGTAAGGGTGGGTGGGAAGACAGGGAAAACTGGCCACTGTTGAGTAGCAGATTGAGACTTGGGTTTTATTTAGTAGAAAATCCCCATTAAATATTTCAGAATAAGGGAGTCAAATCAGTCTATTTCCTTTAATGTTAATTTCTACTTTTCTCTTGGATGAAGATGTCAAGTGAACACATTTTTCTTTTCCTTTTTTCAGAGACAGAGTCTCACTCTATCACCCAGACTGGACTACAGTGACACAATCACAGCTCAATGTAACCTTGAATTCCTAGCTTCAGGCAATCCTCCTGCCTCAGCCTCCCAGTAAGCTAAGACTACAGGCATGCAGCATCATGAAGCCAGACTAATTCTTTTTAAAATTTTTTGAAGAGATGAGTCTCAATATGTTGCCCAGGCTGGTCTTGAACTTCCAGACTCATGTGATCCTCCTGCCTTGGCCTCCCAAAGTGCTGGGATTACAGGTGTTAGACACTGCACCTGGCCCAAGAAATTCTTATCAAGCCAATTTTATATTAATATGGCGTATCTTTAGAAACTGTCTTGATGAATCTATACAACTCAAATTCATAAAGCATTATATATATGTGTGTGTGTGCTTGTCAAGGGGTATGTGTGTGTATATAATTTCACACATAACTCTCTAAAGAGAAGAAAAGAAAAAATATTTGAACAATTTTAAGGCTCAATTTTATTTTGCTTTCACTTAAAAAATATTTTAAGATTCGTTTGGATACTGCCATAAACTTATGGAAGATCAAGTAAAATATGGGACACAGAGAAGACAAAGGCAAATACACTAGATACGATGTTTTCCTAAAAATGAAATCTGTTGAAGCAAAGAAAAGCTTCACCATTAATGGTTTCAGTTTCACAGATCAGAGGCATGCTCTGAGCAGCACATTATCCCTCAATGCAGTGCCAGGATACTTTGTGACCATGCTCTTGTTCACTAAATAAGCTGAATATGCCTGCCAGAGGATCCTTCTATGACTTCTTCAGGAGGCAGGTGAGAGCAGTTATTTTAAATGATGATGTTATCTGACTGGTGAAGGAGTAAGGAAAGGAATGAGCTGGAAAGATGATGGGGCAGGTCAAACAAGAAACAATTTGCCTCAAACCCTTTTGTCCATGCACTGGCTTTTGCTTTCTGTTCCCAATAGGGATTTCCTGCGGTACATATTCATATGAGGACCCCAAGGTCTATCCTCTCCTGCTTTTCCACCTTCATCATAAATCAAATATATCCTTGTAAGCCATCTTAAATATTTTGGGAATCTGGATGAAGATAAACGAGTAACTAATGAAACTTCAGTATTTATGAAATTTTCTATTTGGGGTACTCTGGAACTAATCTCTGACACATGGAGAAAATGACTAAAAAAATGCCTCTAATAATAGCTAATAAGCCATTTTGAATCAAACTAATCAAACTAAGTCATTTTGTTCTTTCTGATCCTTCCAATTCAGAGAAAGTCATTAAATGACTCATCTTGTTTCATCATCTCACATGTAAAAAATCACTAAAAACAAAAATTCCTTTTTTTATTTAATACTGTAAAATCTCCCAAATCTACTCACAAGAAAAAGTAGAGTCCCCAGGATAAACCTGCACCCCACACATTTGGGGTTACTCCTTGATAAAGTCCCCGTAGTCCATCAAGTTTCCAAATGGTAGTCAAGCAATGTAATATTCCTTTATATTTTGGTCTCAGTTCCAATCCATCACTCACTGCATTAAAGGATACATAAAGTCAGGTAAGAACAAAGTTCTAACTCTGTATCACATATAAACACAGATATTGCACAATCAGTTATATAAAGGAGATAAGCTTAGAAGAATAACTTCTTTAGGTAGAAAAAATTATTTTCCAGCCTTCAATATTTTAAAACTACTACATTCCTCAATTTATTCAAGTGTTTATTTAGGGCATACTAAACACTCAACTAATATTTTAGGAAATATCAGATTAGCTCAAATAATCTGAAAGTCTCTTAGGTAACTAGGTTTCAACACTTAGGTTTTGTTTTTGCTCCAAGGTTAAGGATTCAAATGTTAAGAAATAAACTAGCCAGGAGCCTCAATTATATTGAGTACTAGCAAGACCTGAGGAGTGGCAGAAAAGAAAATGCGGAGGATGGGGTAAATTATCTTCCTGGAAATTCTTCCTAACCTCTCCACCAACACATATTAAAATCCAAGTAGAAAGTAGGAAAGTATTTCACTTGAACACATTCAAAATTGAACAAGTTTTCTCCATCCCTTCTGAAGCTGCTCTTACCGTTGAGCTGTATAGCTCAACAAACGTCGTCATCATCTACATAGATGCCCACACCAGGTACCCAGGGACTATCCATGAACCCTCTTCCCCCATCCCTTTTTATCAAATAAAGTCCTTTTGATTCTGTCTCATAAATTTCTTTTGCACCTCTCTATGTCTCTCAGTTCACACCGCCATCACCCTACTTTGAGACACCATCAGTTTTCAACTAGCATCATCAGCATTTAAAGTAGTCTTCTTGCCAACTTTGTAAAAGTATAATCTAGGTTATAAATCTGGTAGTTTTTCATTTCATCTCTCTGTAGGAAATAGAAAGCACATTCAAAATAGGATAACTCTAGGGTCATGAGAGGCAGCTAAGAGGACTATTTACAAAGGTGTGAGCAGGTTGTAGAAAACCACAAGGAATAATACAGTATCAATTATTTCTTTACTATTTTTTTTTAAAAAATCACTTAATTCTAGGAGTATTAAGTATCTCAGTAATTGGCAATGACATTCCACATTATGCATGCTGTTCTATGTTATACTGTATATCCAAAATTGTAATTTTACTATAGTTTTGTATACAGCTTTGTTTTCCACTCAAGATTATTTGTGAGCAGTTCTCCTTGTTATTCAATAGATTTCCCAAAAAAAGATTTTTAGTATATGACATCATGGTTTTCCATCTTATAGAAATCACATCATTTACACAGTCACTCCTCCATTTGACATATGAATTCTCTTTTTTTTGGCTATTATAAAAAGTTCTCTAAAGAACATTCTGTACAACAATCTGCATGAACGATTATTGTCTTGGAATTAGCTATTAGAAAGGGAACTGATATGGGTCAATGAGTATATACTTAAGTTAGAAATACAGAGTGAACCTACCTTCCAGAAAGTTTATACAAATTATACTCCACTAGCCATAGAAGCATCCCCGGTTCACTGTCCCCCTCACTGTTCTACTTCACTGTGTATAATCCAGCCTGGCAAAGAAGAATCACTGTTTACCATTTGCAGGCAAAAGGGGAAAAGTCAATTTCTTTCATCATTAACCTGCCAATGTTACAGCACGAAGTGAGATTAAAGTACATCAGGTTTTATCAGTAGACCTGAGTTTGATATGTAACTTCTCTAATTGGCTACATGGTCTTATCCTTTCTGAGCTTCAGCATCCTGACTTATAAAATGGGGATAAAAGTCATGTACCTCACAGGGTTTTTTTGAGGTTTATATAAGACAACAAATTTAAAGGCAGGCAGCAGAATGACAGGCTCCTGAGAAATGTTTTCCTGTGTAGTTTATAATCTTTCTGATGCTTCCCCCGGATTCTCTGTGTCTCATTCTTCTGTATAGATCCCTTTTTCTAAGAACTTTCCATTTTCCTCTCAATAATAAACTCATAATACCATTTCTCTCTTGAGGTAAAAAGCAAAACCAACCATTAAAACACTACCTGTTCTTTTCATAGGTATAAACCAAGGCTGAACTAGGATCTCCCTAACATAAAATTAAAATTATATAGACAAAATACAGTGAATTTTTTTTTGGTCTAAATCAGCGGTCCCCAACTCCCCGTACCAGTCGGTAGGGCGTTAGGAACTGGGCCGCACAGCAGGTGAGTGGAGTGTGAGCAAAGCTTCATCTGTACTTACGGCTGCTCCCAATCCGCTTGTATTACTGGAGCTCTGCCTCCTGTCAGATCAGTGGTGGTGTCCGATTCTTATACAATCACGAACCCTACTGTGAACTGCACATGCAAGGGATCTAGGCTGCACACTCCTTAAGAGAATCTATTGCCTGATGATCTGAGGAGGAACAGTTTCATTGTGAAATCAATCATACCTCCTCTACTCCCATCCATGGAAAAATTGTCTTCCATGAAACCAGTCCCTGGAGCCAAAAAGGTTGGGGACCACTGGCCTAAATGACCTCATGATTGTTTTAAAAACATTTGCCGCTAACCAATTAGTGTGTAGATCTAAGTATCTATCAAATAATTTACAATGGCTTATCATAGCACTAAAAATTGCCAATAGACACAAGCTGAAGATAAAAAGTTTGGTGTACAGAAAAGAGCCAAGACAGGACACTCAATTTAAATTCATCTTCTAAGAAAGACAATATAATGACTTAAAAAATTACCACCTAGCACTATCACCCTAACACAACCTGTTTCATTTCCTGGATATTAGTTTTACCTCTCCTTTGTCTCTCTTAATAAAAGTAATCCCCTCTACCTGTGCTCTATATTGGTGTTTTTAAAATTCCAGATGAATCAAGAAACCAACTGAGCAGATTGCTAGTATCTTTTCTTCAAAACCAGACTGGAATAGAAAACAAATATAAATGACATCACAAGTAGGATAAATATTGTTTCATGAAATGTGTGTTTCAGTAATGTTTGTGTATGTATGTGTACGCACTGGATAGCAAAGGTGAAATTTATTTCTGGTCAAAAAAGCTTGTTCTAGATCCTGTTCCTTCAGACAACCCCCCCTTAGTTAGATACCTTATCCTTATCCTCCGGCCTCCATTTCCCAATCTCTTCCTTGCTTTAAGTTCTTTCCCATTAGTATTTAAACAGGCTTAAATCTCTCCTAAGTATTTACTCTTTGATCACAGTGCCTCCTTATCAGTTAAGTGTCTGCAATGAGAAAACACGCCCCTCCCTGCCCCACTCCAGACAATCTCAGCAGGGACTCTCTCACCTCCAAGGCAATCTGGTTTGAGCTTTACCAATTACTTCAAGCACTCTAATTAAGAACCTTCAAAGGCACTTTGGAGTCCTCTCTTTCTTAGGAACCCTTAGCAGCACCTGAAATTATTTATCTCCTAAAGCCCTCTCTTCTGGCTCATTTAACACCACACCATCTTGAATCTCCTCTTGCTTCTTTGCCACTACATTTCCTTGGCTCCCTCTTCTCTGCCCACCCTTAAATGCTAATTTTTATATGCACAATTTCCACCAAATAGGGGTGGTCTCTCAACCGGGTGGCTTCAACTGCCATCCCAGTGCTACTAGTCCAGATGTTATTCCTAACATCCTGCCCCACTAAGGGTTCTGGTCCTACTGCCGGTTTCCATTTTTCATAAAAGACATGTCAATCTGGCAGCTTCTTAACTTTCTGGAATCATTCTTTATTTTCATCTCTATCATTTTAATTTACCCTTTAGCTGTACAAAACTACCCACTCATGGTTTCAAACTAACAGCATATGTTATGGAAAAAACTTTCTGAGCTTGAATCCAAGTTCTAGCAATTACTTTGCAATCCTGAGTAAGTCACTGGATTACTCTGTGCCTGAATTTTTCCGTAAGACAGGAAAAATAATAGAATCTAACTCTAAAAATTACAAAGCATTAAACGAGTTAGTTCATATAAAGCTCTTAGAATTATGCCTGACATATTGCAAGCACTCAATAAGTACTAGTTTATTTATGCCACTGGGTCTTGCAATACCACATACATACAAAACTTTACTCTGCACTACTGTTATGGGATTTTACGTTTCGGTTCCTTAATGTTTTGGGTGTAGTCATACTCTTCACATTCTTCACAAAAGCTCACACATATCTTTAACTTGCAAATGATCAGGTTTTTGGGTTACTTAGAAAATTACTATGTCTCATTCTCATTCTTTTGTTGGGGCTCTCTCAACATTCTTGAGGGTTTAACACTACATCATAAAGTTAGGAGTCTGAACAGTCATCTAATCCAATCTTTCCACCTAATACAAGAGTATCTTCTAACTTCTGTCATCCAACTGCTATCTGAACCACTTCTAGTCATCATCAATTTCATTTCTGAGCACTACCACACTGCCAAACCAAAATCTGCTTCCCTGTAATTTCCACTCAACCTGTGTCTGACCTTAGGATCAACCCACAATAAGTTAGCCCCCTTTCCCCACATGGAAGTCCTCTAAATATCTTGAGGTTTTTTTCTCTCCTGAGCTAAACTAGCTCCTCCAGTCATTTTTCATATGAATTAATTTCTAATCTTTCTACCACTCTGGACACCTCTGAGTTTCAATTTGTACTTGAACTCGCAGAAAAATTCCAGGTTTGGTTTAATAGCACATGCATTCAGATCCTGTCATCACTAGATTTTAATTTTATTAAATGAGTTTAATTACAATGGAAGCATAAGAACTATAGTAAGTTATTCAGCATTGAGGCTGATAATAAATTTTTGTTATTCATCTTCCTAAATTTTCCTCCTATCACCATTTCACAGCTACACTGTGAGCTTTATTATACAAACTCCTGCTTCAATGCCTAGATCTTTAATTTAGGCCTCCAATCCAAACTTAATCCTTTTATCTGTCACCTCAGCCCCACTAGTCTCCCAATACTCTTCTCAATTCATCAAGACTACTAATCTTCTCAGGTACCAAGAATTCTGTTTCCTCAGGAATGATATGCTTCACAGCACTGTCTTAAACTCATCAGACCAATCACACTATTCTTCAATGATTACCTCGACTAACACCTCTTCTGCTCCTAAATAAAATGCTGCTAAAGAGAGACATCAAGTCATACAGGCCTGCACCTGCAGCCAAGTCTAAAATTCTTCTAATATTCAAACTATTGCATAACAGGGACTTATAGAGTCAGGATGTTGAGGAGTTAAATGCCAGGGGGTTCCAGAGTTAGATTACCTGGGTTTAAATCCCAGATCCATCTTTACAAACTTGTGACTCAGGCAAATTAGTCAACTTCTGTTATCCTCATCTGAATAGCAGGGATCATAAACTCACAGGACTGTTCCTATGAATAGATTTACAGGATAATAAATGAGATAATATATCTAAAACATAGTTCATTGCCTTGCTCCTAGTAAAGATTACTTGTCAATAATTATTTGTGCATGCATCATAAAACTTCCCAAAATTATATGTCTTTGTGTTTTTTCTAGGGATAATACTCCATAATTTTCGATGATTTTTCTTCATAGATTGGCTCCTTGCCTCCTCTCCACCTGTCAAAATATTAGCCCTTCTATGGGAAACCCCAAGCCCCAATCTTCATTGAACCTTTAAAGATACATATGACCATCAGCAATGCAGAATTTTCTTGACAGTTTACCTTTATTTATATTTCGTATTTGTATTTCATGATTTTATATCGTCTAGAATTACCTTTTATCTAAGTCTAACGTCTACAATTAAATTCTAAGTTCCCTGAAGAACTTTATTAGATACTTCTGTAGCCCATACAGCAGTCTACACATATTAAGAGAATATACAGCAAGTGAAATGAATTACCTAATGCTAAGATAAACAACTGTAGATTTAATTCTCAAGGCAGAACTTGTAATAACTTTATTTGAAAACTATTTTCTGCAATTTCAGTTATCAAAGATCATCTTTGAAACTCCAGACTTTAGAATAGAGTTTAACTTCTATAATGCTTTGTTAATTTCAAATACTCAGTTCATCTAATACATTTAAAATAGTATTTCGATTCTAGCTACCTATTCTTTCACAGGACCTTGTACCATTCTATAAACGACAAAAAACAAACACTCAAGAGAATTCTATTCCAAATCTACTCCCAACATTAGCTGAAAATTACGCCCTATCCCAACAATGGTCGAGCTGCCAAACCACGTGGCTATGCTAAGATTTCAAAGTTCCTCCAAGAGTGAATGATTTGCACGTGTGAGGAATAAACCCTAAAATGACAATCCCTTCTTTATTTTACAAATCAGGAGTTGCATCCCATCTTCCCTGCCAATGAGCATGTTTTTTTCTCAGGCTTCTCTACATACAAGCCCCATCCCTTAGTCTTGAGGAGCGGGGAAGATCGCACGCCGACCCCTCTACAAAGCACCATTTCCTCAACTAGTTCAGGTGAGCCAGGGCGGCCAGCATCCCCTTCAACGCTCCTCCTTCTCCCAGTATGGAAAAGGCAGAGGAGACCAAGGCCTCTTTTTGAATCTTTACCACCCAGTTCGGGCTGACAGTGAGAAGAAGCAGCCCGGTGTCTGGGTGGGCTCTTACCAGCGAAACGGATCTTCACGAGGTCGAGCGGGTGCAGCGCAAGGTTGGACAACACGCCGCCGCTCACACCCGCTACCAGGTTCTCATACCGGACGTGGCGGAATACTGTGCTCCACGGCGACGACCCGGAGGCCGACTGGCCCTGGCCCGTCATAGGCTCGGGGCCCGCCGATACCACGGCGCCCAGGGCCGCGGAGGTGGAACGAGATGCTGTGGCCGCCACCGTAGCGGCGGTCGCCCCTTCTGAGGGCAAGCGCACCTCCGGGACCGGCGAGAAGACTCTGACGCCCACTGCGCGGGAGCCAAGCCGCGAGAATTTGGTACTGATGGGGCGTGAGTGGGGCGCAGCCAGCAGGTCACGCCGACGGAAATCGCGTTGGAGGGGAGGTGCCAGCCTCCGCCGAGTCTCCGCCCTGCCTCGCCCACAAATGCTCCAGCCCTCGGACGCGGAAGAGACCGCACAGCTAAAGAACCGCCCCCTGCTAGCTCAGGACGGCAAAACTACGCAGCGCCGCAGGATCCAGCTAAGCCAGCCAGCGTCCGCTCCGAGGGTCACGTGACTGGAAGTAGGCTGGGGAAAGCGGAAGTCGCATGTGGGAGGAGGTGGCGGTGGGCCGAACTCATAGGGAAGCCCTCGTGGAGTTCGGCCGGAAGAGCAAGCAAAATGAAGGTGAAGATGCTGAGTCGGAATCCGGACAATTATGTCCGCGAAACCAAGTTAGACTTACAGAGAGGTAAGATACGTTGGTAGCGCGAAAGGGAAGCTTTCTGCGAGTCTTTGGGTCTAGCCTCGGCTTGCACGGAGTAAAGCGCTCCAGTCTGGTTCTTTCCCAGTTCCCTTTTCGCTAAGGCAAACTTTGTGCTTACAGGGTCGATGCAGAGCTTGACAGCAAGTAAAGTCTGTTCAAGTCCTTTTTCTAAGAATTTCCTCTAGTGGTGAGTGGAAATAGTTGTCTATAGTGGAGAAAGATTCCAGCTGCTGCTCTAGGATTGTCCTCAGGTTCCCGTTACTGAAAAGTGGACTTGAATGAGTCAGACTCATGGGTTGAAGGGTTTAGAGTTAAACAGCCTTTTAAAACCTTCCTACTGCTCTTCTTGTCACTTTACTACTCTATATTCTGGATGTTGGAAGAGACGAAGTTAAATTTAAAAGCATCAGTTTTCTCTTACCATTCCTTATGAAGTTTGAGGAAAGAATGGTTAAAGTGAAATTAATGAGTTTTATTTATCCTTACTGGTCTCTTCCCCCGTTAATATGCTAACCACTTATTAATTGTGCCTCGTAATACCTAAATGACAAGGGACGAACCGTACATGAGCAGATTGTTCTAGTAAAGAGAATAACAGGAGCAAAGGTTTCAGGCAGGAATGAACCTAAGGCATGGAAAGAAGGACGTTGTCATTAGAGTTTTAACGAGGAGTAAGCGAGATGAGATGAGGTGAGAACAGTATTTCACTATTTTGGTTGAATAAGATATTATCAACATGTATGTCAGCATTGCTAAGAGGTCTCTGCTCACAAGATGTTTACAGTTTGTCACAAGGCAGCAATGTTTCTAAAATATAAATTAGATTTATCACTTGGAATTGGCATCATTCCCAATCGTTGAATCTCTGGTCCCACCTTCCTTGCCACTTTCGTCAGTCACTATGTTTCCCGCAAGTGGTTTAGTATTCACCCTTAACAATCTCAGTGCATTTCAGTTATTTTTTTTAAGGCTGCCTGTGGCACACACCCTTATCCAATTTAGCTGCTTTCTCTGGAAAATTTTCACCGAACAATCTTTTCGTACTGAACTCCTGCATGTGCTCAGCTCCCTTCAGCACGATCTTCTATGATTCTATCACTTCATCACAGTGTTTATCACATTATCTTACGATAATTATTTTGATTAATAGTCTTTCCCATCAGACTTCACTTACAAAAAGGGGAAGAATCATGTTTGTGTATGAACTGTGTTCAGACAGCACCTGGAACATAATAGTTGCTTTATAAATGTCAGTTTCTCCATCTATAAAGATTCATTTTTGGCTGGGTGTGGTGGCTCACACCTGTAATCCCAGTACTTTGGGAGGCCGAGGTGGTTGGATCATGAGGTCGGGAGTTCGAGACCAGCCTGGCCAGCATAGTGAAACCCCATCTCTACTAAAAACACAAAAAATTAGCATGGTGGTGGGTTCCTGTAATCCCAGCTACTTGGGAGGCTGAGGCAAAAGAATCGCTTGAACCTGGGAGGTGGAGGTTGCAGTGAGCCAAGATCGCGCCATTGCACACCAGTCTGGGTGACAGTGCGACTCCGACTCAAAAAAAAAAAAAGATTCATTTTTGACCACATGAAGAGATTTAGAAACAAAATGTTCCATCTTGTTGGAGTTACTAAACTTTGGTTAAAATTATTAAAATGCTAAATTTAGTTGTAGGAATAGCTGCTGACATCAGAATAGATGGAAATTTTGTAGACTTAAATTTCAAAAATAAAAAATTAAATATATTAAATAAATATAGCCAGCTGTGGACATTATCATTTTGGGTATGCTTGTCTTTGTGAAGTACAGGCATTCTGCACTTTGCACAGTACCATATTAACTGAACCAATCCCACTCTTTGAGAGGTTTACAGTGATTGAAGTCACATTTGTTTACCACAAAACTTTGCAAAGTGAGGAATTGGTTCCAGTATTCATGTCATCCTATTAACACAGTACTGTGTGAAAGTGAGTACTGCCTGAATCTTTCTTATAATAGTAGCCATTAAAGCCAAACATTGAATTAAGCTGAAATTAGAACCTTTAAATCTATCACAGTGTTAAATCAAGATTTTTCTTAAAAAAAAAGAACATCTTTAATTATATACTCATTAATATACATATATGTTGAGGAGAAGGGATGTGCTCAATAACTCTGTTACTAATGGAACACAGAGAAAGTTTGAAGACTACTATACAGGGAGCCTTTGAAAGTTTTAAGCATGGGAGTGACATGTAAAAAGCTGTTTTAAGATGACTGATAATAGTGTAAACTGCCACCAACTCCAGTAGGGAAGATATTACAGTAGCCCAGGTATAACGTAATAAAGACCCAAACTGGCTGGGGATGCAGTGGCTCACACTTATAAACCCAACACTTTGGGAGGCAAAGGTGGGAGGATCACTTGAGTCCAGGAGTTTAAGACTAGACTAGGCGTCATAAGGAGACCCCATCTCTGCAAAAAATGTAAAGATTAATGGGGCACAGTGGTGCATGTCTGAGGCCCAAGCTACTTGGAGGCTGAGGTGAGAGGCTAAGTTAGGAGGATGGATCACTTAAACCCTGGAGGTTGAGGCTGCAGTAAGCTATGGTCACACCACTGCACTCCACCTTGGGTGGCAGAGTGATACCCCATGTGAAAAAACAAAACAAAACAAAACACTAAGTTACTAGAAATAGAGAGTCAAAGGGAAAGATGAATAAGTGTTTGAAAGAGAGGATGAGTGGGACTTTGAGTTTTGGTAGTAGGGAATGTGGATGATGGAATACATAAGAATGACCTAGGTTAGAGCTTTTTTGAATGTTAGATATAATACCATTACCAGGGAGTCAGAAAGAAACAGCAAGGTGAAGTCATAACGTAAGAAGATGCATTTACTTTTTACACAGTGAGTTTTTTAGACATACGAGCTTAAAGTTACTTTCTAAGCATAGTTATTAACTGAGACAATGTGTTTAGCAGCGTATCAGGACAGTTAAAACATAGATTCTGGAGGCATACTGCCTTGGTTTGAATCCTGGCTCCATAATGTCATATCTAAGTTACTTAACCTCTTTATGCCTCAGTTTTCCCATCAATAAAGTGTGAGACAGTAATATAACTTAACACATAGGATGCTGTGGAGATCAAACGATTAAGGTTTTTGGAACAGTGCCTGACACCTGGTGAACTCTTATGTGAGTCTTTTTTAAGTAAGTAAACAAACATAGAAAGTGTTCAGTAAATAATAGCTATATAATAGTATGATAATCACAACCTCGTGTGCCTATCAGTACAGAATTTAGCACCAGAGATTTATAATGTTCCCTGCCCCACAAGAAGGTTAGAGTTCTGTTGAGCAAACGTCATGCACATGTTTTGTGCCAGGAACTGTGCTAGGCATAAGGAAATACAAAACAAAAATGTATTGGAAGCCCTGACAGTGAACACTTAGAACCCAGTTGAAGAGCATACTAAGGACATATGAAAGAGAAAGGCTGCATGTATATATATATATATGGTCTAATTGCTTTGCAAGATGTATGCATCTCATGATTTTCCAGTAATTTCAGAAAGATTTCTGGAAAACAGGTCTTCTACTTTTGTATTCTTAGTGCTAGGCATAGAACAATGTCACTAACTACATGCTTATTAAGTAACAAATAGAGTGATTATCTGAGGAAGACTGCAGGAAATATTAAGTTTGAATTATTTTATTAAGAAGAATCACTCTTATTTCAGTTCCAAGAAACTATGATCCTGCCTTACATCCTTTTGAGGTCCCGCGAGAATATGTAAGAGCTTTAAATGCTACCAAACTGGAACGGGTATTTGCAAAACCATTCCTTGCTTCGCTGGATGGTCACCGAGATGGAGTCAATTGCTTGGCAAAGCATCCAAAGAACCTGGCTACTGTCCTTTCTGGGGCATGTGATGGAGAGGCAAGTCTCACTCTAAATGTTGATATTTTCAACCAAAAGTACTTACATTTCAAATGTTTTTCCTTTAGTTTTTAGTTACAGTAGGTTTTACTTTATTGGATTTCAATTTACTTCTCAAGACTAAATTTTGCTATTCCTAGCAAATACTATTAGTATTTTCTTCTTTAAATCTAAGAAATTACAAATGCAGTAGTTTAAGGACCAATTTGACAGTAAATTAAATAATCATGTTTATAATTAAAGTATTTATTAGGTTTTTCACAGGAGATGTTGTCAACACCTAATTTCTTACTATGACAAGTGAAAAAGTTTTGCAACACTTTAAACTAGAATCAACAGAGTATTTGCCAGGTTGTATTTTCTGCTTGTTGGTATACTTATCCATATGCATTGCATTGTTTTAATCCAAAGGATTTTGGTTTTAGCTGCCCAGTAGAAAGATTTGTAGCCTTTTCAATGTTGAACTTATCCTGAACATTTTACGTTTATAGTTCACTGAAATTTCCTGATATGCTTTATCATAGGTTAGAATTTGGAACCTGACTCAACGGAAATGTATCCGTACAATACAAGCACATGAAGGCTTTGTACGAGGAATATGTACTCGCTTTTGTGGGACTTCTTTTTTCACTGTAAGTGTAATACCATTAGGTGATTAAATTTGATCAACACATATAAGAATCATCTAATTGAATACATTTTTCAAGTTTATTTGTTCCTAGGCCGTTTTGGAGTTTCGCAATGCAAAATATCTTACTAAACCTTGAAAATTGCTAGTTTTCTTTATGTAATTCAGCCATCCCCATACTTTTTGACTTTTTATAAATAATTGCTTAACATTATAAACTAATATTCTATTGACCACAGAAGTGGAATTAATGGGAGGTGAGTCTAGAAAGAGTTTGACTTACTCTGGAAGGTTTTTGGTGCTAAGATGAGTAATTTGTGCTTCCATCAGTCACATAGTAAGGAATCATCGAAGTTTTGTGCCTATGTGTGGCAGCATATACGGAACATAAAATTTACTGTCTGTTTTTAAATATACAGTTTGGTGGCATCCAGTACATTCATATCATTGTGCAACCATCACCACCATTTATCTTAAGAACTTTTTCATCTTCCCCAGCTGAAACTATAGTCATTAAACAGTAACTCCTCATTCCCCTCAGTCCCCCACCCCTGGTAACCATGATTTTACTTTTTGCCTCTGTGATTTTGACTATTCTGGGTACCTTATATAAATAGAATCCTATTTTAAAGAATCATACTTTGTGTATGTGAAATAAGCCTTTAAAAATTTTTTTGGAAATAAGCTTTTCGGGTCTGGCTTATTTTACTTAACATAATTATCATCAGAGTTTATCCATGTTGTAGCACATGTCAGAATTTCCTTTTTATGGCTAAATAGCATTCCATTGTATATGTCACATTTTGTTTATCTGTTCATTCATCAATGAGCATTTGATTTGTTTCCACCTTTTAGCTATCGTGAATAGTGTTGTCATGACCATTAGTGTACAGATACCAATTCAAGATCATTCAAGGTTTTTTTTTTTTAACAAGGGAACAACAAAATATGAGCTGTGCTTTGGGTTGATTCGATTTGACAGCAGTGAGTGATCAGTTTGAAGGCCGTTTTAATAGTTTGGTAGGCAATAATAAGAGGCTACCTTATTATGGAAACTGAAGCTAGAAAACAG
This sequence comes from Cacajao melanocephalus, assembly GCA_963573385.1. Classification (NCBI taxonomy): domain Eukaryota; kingdom Metazoa; phylum Chordata; class Mammalia; order Primates; family Pitheciidae; genus Cacajao; species Cacajao melanocephalus. The sequence goes on along the minus strand of CAUYLG010062800.1, from coordinate 28,602 downwards.
TGGTTGGATTTGGAAACACTTTGGAGGATTGACAGGGTTGACAACTGAGAGGTACCTGTGAAGATAGTAGTTCCTGTTATAGAAATGGGAAAGTCAGGAGTATCAGCAAATTTGGAAGAGGATGGGAATGGGAAGGATATGATGTGACAAACTGACTGCTACCGGGCTGTTCAAATGCAGTTGTCTATCATACCTTTACAGATGCAGGTCTAGAGCTTAGGAGGGAGGTCAGAGCTAAACTTGGCATCATCAATATAGAAGTAATGCTTGAAGCCATAGTAAGGCACCATTGGGAGGAAATGAAGAGGAAAATATAGAAATACAAAGATGTCAGGGAAGTAACCTTGGGAATTGCCCACCTCTGGGAAGTGGGAAAACTCTGGGAGTAGCCAGAGAGCTCAAAGAGTCTATGAATGAGCATAGTGTTCCAGGAGGAAGGAATAGTCGGTTGTGTGAACTGCTACAAAGAATAATGAAACGTGGAGACTGAGAAAAACATTTTAGTAATGTAGAGATGGAAAAAATAGAAAGTTAAAGATATGTGATTCTAGTCTTTCACTTCTAACATGGTTAGTTTGGTGTAGGTCTTTTCAAGTGTTTTGACTTATCTATACAACAGTTTTTGTATATATGTATTAGTCAGTCAAATAGATCTTCCTTATTCTTTATTCACTGCTGACTTTTTAAAAAACAGGTTGAGCTGAGTTATAAAGTGTAGGTTGCAATACAGGTTAGCTGGGTGCAAAAGCCAGATTGCAAGAGAATAATAAGGGAAAAGAAGATTTCTGGGAAACCTGATAGCTACAGTTTGAAAGATTGTCATGTGAAAAAGAAAATAGACTAATTTGTTGCTCCACAGAGAAACACTGAAAATAGGTGTTCATGTTGAAAGATTTGGTTTTGGTATAAGAAAAACTTATTTGCTGTCAAAAAACAGACTAGGCTACCTTGCAAAACATTGATTTACCTTTCACCAGAGGGGTGCAGATAAGGTACCTGACCCTGCAAGCCCAGTGTTGTGCAAGGAATTTGGTGGCAAGTGGGAGTGGATGGCAGCTAGGGCTTCTACTTGATTATTCTTTTTGATAATATTGATTAATATCTCAGCCAGAGGATTTAGTGCATTTTTTTAAATGCTCAAAATTTGTAAAGGCTCATTGCAGCATTGTTCACAATATCCAGGATATGGAATCAACCTAAAGTGTTCAGCAATAGATGAATGAATTTTTTAAAAAGTACACACACACACACACACACACACACACACCCATGCACACACATGAATACTATTTAGCCTACAGAAAGAAGGAAATCCTGTCACCTGCAGCATCCATGAATGAACCTGGAGGACATGATGCTAAATAAGCCGGGCACACAAAGATAAATACCACATGATCTCACTTGTGTGGAATCTAAAAAAGCCAAACTCATAGAAATGGAGTAAAATGGTCATTACTAGGTGCTTTGAGGGAGAGAGATTGGGGAGATGTTGGTCAAAAAAGACAGAATTTCAATAGATGGGATGATTATTGTACAACACGGTGATTATAGTTAGTAACAATATGCTGTCTTCTTGACAGTTGCTAAGAGAGTAGATTAAATGTTCAAAATAATAAGTATGTGAGGTAATAGAGATGTTAGTTTGATTTAGTCATTCCACAGTGTCTACATATGTCAAAACACAATGTTGTACATCACAAATATATATAACTTTTATTTGTAAATTAAAAACATTAACATTCTAAGAAACGAATAAAGGCTGGAAATGTTTCATGTTCACCACTTGTTTCCCCTACTTTATTTTTTTAAAGAAACAGGGTCTTGCTATGTTGCCCAGGCTGGTGTTGAACTCCTGGGCTCAAGCCTGTCTCAGCCTCCCAAAGTGTTGGGATTACAGGCATGAGTCACCATGCCCAGCTCATTGTTTCTCCCTTTTTTAAAAAAAGTATGTTTGAGTAATGTGTGCTTTGTCAGAGATAAGACCCATGTGAAAACTACTTGCTGGGTCAACTTATCACTTAATGTTTTAAAAAAATTTAGTACACTGTGTTGCAAAAGATAAACTTTTATTATGTAAAGTTCACTAAGATATTACAGTTTGTAATACCAACAGTGCCTTCTTCAGCTTAACCAGCCTGGAGATGAGATGTTCTAGCCAGTCATGTATTCTTGTTTGGCTGCTCATTTCTATAAAATGAGAACACCTTTCTCAGAATCGGTGGTCTGTTGAAGCTTGTACTCAATAGACTGTAGAGCAGCTTGGTCATTTACAAGGAAGTTCAGTCTTGAGCTTGCAGAATCTGTCAGAAACTTGATGGAAGGATGCTGTCTTCGGGAACCGGTTGCTCAGAGACACAGTTTTATCCTGTATTATATAAGTGCCAAAATATCTCTTTGGGTCAAGCCAGATCAGTCAAAATCTGGGTACCTAGATTACAACTTAGATTCTCCCAATAGAATCAGGTTTCTAGAACTGAGTTTTGATATAGTGCCAGGGGCTCAAATTCAGAATTGTTAATAAGATGTAGCCCTATTAAATACTTTTTGTCTATTATAAGGATGTTGTTAAGGATTCTGTTCATTGGCATCCTCAACAAAAGACATCCGTATCTAATCTCAGTACCAAAACCTTTCCTGATCACTTATCTGTTCTCATCTCACAGGCACTGTAAAGTGTTTTGCAAGAAGTGTTTTCCTTTTTGAATTTGCTGAAAGAAAAGAGCTATATTCATACTCTTGCCATTGATAAATATATTTGTTAATTTTTTTTTTTATCAAAAAGTGGATCTAGATTACATCTAATATATAAATGTAAACTTTTCAGTTAAAACTAGCAGTTTGGTATATATGCAGTTATACAGTACCACATAGGTGACTGTTTTCAACCTCTATATGTTCTGTTTTGTAGTCTTTTTCACCTGATAGCTTAAACATGTCTTCCAAATACCCATGTCTAAATTACCCTAGTTTGTTGCTTTGCCTTGATTTGGGCTAATATGCCAACAGTTTTGCTCATTGTTGCTTTTTACTATTTGTGCAGCTGTCAGCACAGTGAAAAGACTATGTCTTTGCTAATATTAATGAAAATAGTTTTGACCACATGGACTCTGAAAAGTTCTAAGGGTCCTCCAGAGGCCCAAAGTTCACAGTTTGAAAACCAGTGACTTAGTATACTGTTTCTGCAGTTCATGCAGAAAAGGGCTTTATCTATTTCAATATTGTAACAATGCCTTCTCTCTAGTATTTTCATGGTTTTCATTTTTTTTTTACATTTAAAACTATCTGGAATTTTCATGTAAGGCATCAAATTGACTCAGACTTTTTAAATGACTAACCTGATATTACAATACCATTTTTTTATAATCCATTTTTTCTCTAAGTTGAAATGCCATGTTTATCACAATATGCATGACCTAACTTGTTCTTGACTCTTGTTCCTGTTTGGTTCTTTTGCTCTACTCATACTATTATATTTTTAATTTTATATACTTTATATATTTATCACAAATCTGTGCTAAAACAAAGTGGGATATAAATGCATCAGTAAGTATAATACTGGAATGATATGGTATGTTATCTTTTTTAAACAAGATACTTATAATTTGATATATGTCTTGGCAAGTTTTAATTTATAACTGTTCATTATCATCATCGTAATAAAACAAATATTTCTAGGTTGGTGATGACAAAACTGTGAAGCAGTGGAAAATGGATGGGCCAGGCTATGGAGAGGAGGAAGAGCCATTACATACAATATTAGGAAAGGTACAAAAGTAAATTGACTAATAGCTTACCTATTAAAATTCTTCTCTTTTATTTAAAATTATTTTATAGTTAAAATTTTCAAAGGGGGAAGAAGACGCAAATAAGAAATCAAAGACTTTAGGCTGTAATCATTGACCCCATTGACCCATTTAAGCAATATTTAATGCAGTTAAGGTCCTTCGATGCTAAATAATTTTAACAGTTTTTTTGGTATTAATTGTAGTAGAGTTTGATTTCTGTTTTTAGCTAGAGAATACAATGAAACGTTTCCTATAGCAAGACCATGGCGGAAAAGATAGAAGTTCAGAAAATGCTTCAGCTTGACTGGTTTATATCATCATAGAACTAACACAAAACTCAGAATTTATTAGTTTAAAAAATCCTTTAGGAAATGAAGAAATGTAATAGTATAATGCATCATGTATAAATCTTATTAACGTTTCTACCAAATTATTCTGCAAATCAGATGATGTGGTTTAGTTTTAGCTTAAGTATAATTTAGAACATTTGTTCTATCCATGTTTTATAATGTTTACGTTTTTATATTAAGCAGACAATTCCAAGATTAGATTTAATCTTTAAATTAAACATGCATTTAAAAAAATCACTTTGTCATTTCAATATTATGGTTAGTATATAATATTTAGGTTCTTTAGGTTGAAAGAAGTTCTGTATATTCTTAAAGGGATGGGGAATGGGGTATAAGTATGAGGTAGAGATAATTTGTAGTTGGAAACACGTTAATAATTTCTAAAACAAAATTGGTTTCATTCTTAAAATGCCTTGTCTCTTTATGGTGTTGTTTCCCCCTTTAAGTAAAGATTTCAAAGAAGTTTCTTTGTGAACAGGATTTTTCTCAAAAAAATGATAGTGTGGATAAATATATTTAAAATGTTATTCTGCAGATTTGAATTAGTAATGGAAAAAACCTTCATAACAACCTTTTTGCTTTAAAGACAGTGTATACTGGGATTGATCATCACTGGAAAGAAGCTGTTTTTGCCACATGTGGACAGCAAGTAGACATTTGGGATGAACAAAGAACTAATCCTATATGTTCAATGACCTGGGGATTTGACAGTATAAGTAGCGTTAAATTTAACCCAATTGAGGTAATTTTTTTTTAAGTATGTTCTGCTTTTTGTTTCCTTATTATTGCTTAATAATTTCAGTTCTGTTTAGGGAACTTTTGAATGTGTGATGGAAACATCTGAATTTTAATGGTGTTTTGGCATTTTGTCAGTTTTCCTGATTGTGTCTAAGTTCCGATACCTTTGCTCAAATCTCAATGTGTTTCCCAGCGATTTAGTCGCTGATACTAGAATTAAGCATTGTTAGAGGAGTGGTGTGTACATTTGCACATTGGGGTAAAATTCAAACAAATATAGTCCTGTTTAACTTTAGTTTTATTCATGCCTTCAACCTCATGTTCCATAGATTATGTCGTTGTACATTTAGGAAAATGTTAATTTTTCTAGTCCCCTTGAAGGTTAGAAGGAGGAGCATTGGGCATCATTTCGTCTGTTTGTAATTGGTTAGGTACCAATGCTTCATAAAAACATTTGTGATTATAATTGAACCGCATGGTAATTAGTTATAGTTGTATTTTCTTTGTTCAGAAGTCTGAATTGTGATTCCCAGTTCCTCCAGGCCTAAGGGAAGAGTTGAGGATTGGCCACTACATATTGTCTATTCAGGTCTGAGTTTAGGAATGGAGGCTGTCCTGAAGGCCAAGGTAGCCCTCGGACTCCAGATCTTTCCCTGAACTTTTTCTTAATACATAATAGATGAACTGATTGTCCAAAAGACTCAGTAGGGATACCTTTTCCTTCTGAAAGAAAAGGCAATCACTGCATATATAAGCCAATTTTAATAGTTATTGGGAGGCTACCATTTTAGGTGGTATAAGAGAAAAATCCTAAAATGCAAGTGTTATGCTCTTGAAGACTCAACCTGATAAAAGGTACGAAGTAAGGTTAAGTCAAAATAGCAAGGTATAAAATTGTTTGTATGATTTATTGGAAAATGAGATGCTGCAGTGCGATGTGAGCTTGGCCTTGAGGTATTGCTGAGAAGTCAGAGGACACTCTTCCTGCAGCTACCACATGCCTGTACACACACTTTCTAGAGAGGCTACAGGTCTAGAACAGGTTGACAAACTATAATTTGTGAGCCATATGTGGCTCACTGCCTGTTTTTGTAAATAAAGCTCTACTAGAAGAGAGCCGTCTTCTCTTGCTTACATATTGTCTGTTGCTGTGTTTGTGCTATGATGGCAGAATTGAGTAATTGCCGCAGAGACCATGTGGCCCACAGAGCCTAAAATACTTACTCTCTGACCCTTTACAGAAAAAGTTTTCTGATCCTAGGTCTGGTATCTGTCTTTGTTATCTTTCTCACTCTATCCTCCATCTTCCTTCCTTATGTTCCCCTTGGTTGTAGAAGAGAGAGATGGCATGGAAAGGCAGCTGCCTTTGCAGAGCAGGGCCAAGGTGACACTGAACAGAAGCAAGCTACAAACATAAGCAAGTTGTAGGAATATTTTATGTCCTACCTAGTGTGAGGTGAAGCCAAACTGTTTGCTGCAAACGTGCCTTTTCATTGTTTTACAAGTGAAAATTTTCTTTATTTCTTTGTAAAGTGAGATTAATTATATCTCCCAGTGTACTTCATAGGTTTGTTTTGAGTGTAAAAGTTGATAACATGAACATTTTTTAAAAGTGTTATCGAATTCAAGAATGGTGATGGTATTACTTATTTAAAAAAAAAAAACCCAGACAGACTTGGTTCTTAACTATTTAGAGGAACAAAAAATTTTTTTGCTTTTCTACTTTGGTGAACATCTGTATCAAAAGAGCTAATTGCCAATTCTAAAATTATAATTATTAGGAATGACCTAGTGACCATGTTTTTCAAACTTGCCTGTGTAACAGCTGTATTTGTTCAGCTGTGTTTTTAAAAAATTATTTTTAACCTTGTGAACTTAGTGGTAAAAGTAAGTGGTGCACATGTCTCTTATCCTATGTTATACTTAAAGGAAAGGGCATGTTGCTGTGAACAAACGGAGTGTATTTGTATTTGTCTTCTCTAATCATTAATAATTAATTTTCTCTTAAAATATTAAAGCCTAGAATTCTGGTAAAGCCAAAAGTTTATGCTGATCATTGGCACATTTTAGTGTGAAAGTTGGCATTCAGTCAAGGTAGATTTGTTTTGCTTTGTTCAGATCAAAGTCTTTCTTTTGAGAAATGGAACCTGGTCAGATACTGAGGTGACATAATGAGAATCCAAGAAAGGTTGAGGGACCTCACTAGGGGAAGTCTCAGAAATGCAGCCATTAAGACAGCAGGCTTTCAGAAAGGACTGAGAGGAAATCACGATCGTAATGTTAGCTTTATGATGTGTTATTTGAACTGTGTACACATAGTAGGAGGAGTTAGCTGGCCATGCAACTATTTAGTAAATAGCTCTTCTTGCTGCCCCCATACTTGCAATAGGAAATAATTGTAGGCAGATGCTAAGAATTGTGAGTGTCAGGACCATGAGTGAGGAGGAGTGATGATACAAAGAGAAGAGTTCAGGGATCCACTGGATGATAGAGGGCTTATTTTTACTTAGTGCCAAGGGGTTATGTAAATACCTTGCACATTTATAACTGACTTACAAGTAAAATAATTAGAAAAATTGTTAAACAGTTGGACAAAAGATAGGCCTAATTTATGCAGAGTTAACAAACATAAATATTTAACTACTAATAAAACAATAAATTTATATAGCTAGGAAATACTGTCATTCAGATATTAACTTGTAAATGACACTACCCAGTGCTACCCAGTGCATTAAAATAGATGTATTCCCACATAGTAGTGTATACTGATACAACTTTTTGGAAAATAGCCCTAAATATCAAAAGCCATAAAATTGTTCATACCTTTGATTCAGTAACGTCACTCTTAATATTTTATCCTAAGGAAATAATTAAGAAGAAGAGCTAAATGTTAGGAAATGTTTATTGAAGTATTACTTATAATAGTAAAAAACAGGAAACAAGTCTTAAGTTGAAGAATGGATAGTTAAAATATGTTTTATTACACATTAGAACACAGTATTATATGTGCATTATCACTGACATCTAAAATACATGCATGGAGACTGGGCGTGGTGGCTCATACCTGTAATCCTGGCATTTTGGGAGGCTGAGGTGAGTGGATCACCTGAGGTTAGGAGTTCGAGACCAGCCTGGGCAATATGGCAAAACCATGTCTGTACTAAAAATACAAAATGTTAGCCAGGTATGGTGGTGCACCCCTGTAATCCCAGCTACTTCACAGGCTGAGGCACGAGAATTACTTGACCTGGGAGGTGGAGGTTGCAGTGAGCCAAGATCGCACCACTGTACTCCAGCCTGGGCAACAGAGCAAGACTATGTCTCTAAATAAATAAATAAATAAATAAATAAATAAAATGCATGGGGATTTTACAATGAAAATACTTGGTTTAAGTTGCTGAGATTATGGATGATTTATTGTACCATCTTAAAACTGACTTTGTTTTTTAACATATATATTAAGGGCAATTAAATATTACTGGCAAAATTACAACTTTGTTTTTTACATAAATAATAAGGGCAATTAAATTTTTGTTCACTGAATGGACATGGTTTGCTGCCAAGCCTGGCTCTTAACTGGTGATTGTTATACTTGTTTTTAGACATTTCTCTTGGGAAGTTGTGCGTCTGACAGGAATATAGTACTATATGATATGAGGCAAGCTACTCCTTTGAAAAAGGTAAGTTTCAGTTTTGACTTTTGGTTTATACAGTTGGCATTATATTCCTCTGTAAATAGAGTGACTAAAAATATGAAGCAAATATTTTCTCAGAATTAAAAATCTATTTTTCATACAGATGTTCTTAGAACCCTCCATGATATTAGTCACGTTCTTTTAGCTCTCCGTTGCTTTTTAGAGACTCTTACATTTCTACTAGGTATTACATCCTAGTCATCATCCTTGTGTCTTCCATGATGCCAGTGTATTTTAGGCATCTAATTAAAACTTACTGAATTGAAAGTTCTTAAAGGTATTACATCTTATTACTTAACAATGTAATAATACTTCAAGCCCCATGATTATCCTATAACATGTACAGTATTTTATTCTAGGAAGTTTTAGAACTCATTCACATACCACCTTTATTTGTTCAGTTACATGGTGATCAATAATAGTTCGACATTTAGGCAAGCACTATCCTGATCAAAGTAACAGATTTCCTAACAATTCTAAAGTAGTAATTTCAGGACTTAGATATCAAAGCTAATAATACAACCTTAACCTAACTCTCAAGAGGGAGAGAAATATTGTCTGTAAGTAAGGAAAAGAGTAAGATCCTAAGTAAAAGGTTAAAAAGTTTATTTCAGGTGCTAAAATTTTGAGTGACAGAAAGGGTTGGACATCATTCATATTCCACAAATCTGTTGTCATAGTCCACATACAAAAGAAATGCTTTTAATACTTGCTTTTGTTGTTCCTAAGTCATTTTTATAACAGGTAATAAATACAGAAATATTAGGAGATTAAAGTTTGAAATAAATATGATAATCTTTCCAAAGTACCACTTTTGTCATTTCACTCATTCTTGTGATTTAATGGGAAGATCTTACATGAACTTTGGTCTTAGACTTTAAGCAGGGAACCTAATCTGTGTTTCTCCTGTAAAATGGTGGTATTGATAACTATCTCGCAGCCCTTTGGTTAGAATAAAACCTGATACTTTAAGCATTTAGCAGAGTGCTAACATGAGGTATTTTAATAAATGATGATTTATGCCCCCTCCCACCTACCTAACACTCACTCTGTTTTTTAAAAATTTAGTTTATTTTTCATTATTATTGCCTCCAGCTTTGCACATTTTCAGTTTTTAATGGTGCTCTATTAAGTTTAGGTTAAAAAAAACTGTAGCCTGACTTTCAAGGTGCTCTGAAGTCTGGTTCTAGTTTGCAATTCATTTATTTCTTGTAGTCAGTAAGGTAACATTGAATTGGAGTTTGTAACATGTAGAGATTGTTAGACACTGCTACTTTCTATTATTTCTTTGCTCTGTCTACTAGTCTATCAACGTTTCTTTTATCCTTTCTCTCATAAATGTAGTAGTTCTCAATTAGGGGTTGTAGGGGGTTGCAGGTACAGTTTTGGGAATGCAAGAGGGACATTTAGTGGGAGGTCCCTGAGAGGCAAAACATCCTGCAGTAGATATTCGCAACAAAAGATAATCTTGCTCAAAATGCCAATAGTGTTCCCACTGAGAAACACTGAATTACTGGTCCTTCACAGGTCAGTTCAAATCATACTTGTCTTTTGAAACAGTTCTTCTCTACATTAACCCTAAGCTCACCATTAATTTTGCCCCTAACTTGATACTTAGTCATTTGTTACTTTATTGTTTATGTTTTAACTTTTATTATGTGTCTCATTTTTCTGACTAAACTATAAGTTGTTTGAGATTAGGGAATCAGCAGTTAAGCATTTCTGTTTTTATATTTACTACTCTGCCTGTGTATTCAGGAAGCAATTACTGATTGATTTCTCTTCCCATTGCACTGAGCTGAGTACTATACACATCACAGGTGTTTACGAAATATTTTCTTAAATTAGTGGGGACAAAAAAGGAAAGGAAGTGGGAAATTTATCCATTTTAGGGGTAATTTATTTCATGGTGATATAATATGCTTCCTTTCTCAGGTTATCTTAGACATGAGAACAAATACAATTTGTTGGAATCCTATGGAAGCTTTCATTTTTACAGCGGCAAATGAAGATTATAAGTAAGTTTCCGTCTTTTAAAAACTTGTGTATTTCTATCAGAAATGGCTTAATTGAATAAGTCTTACTAATGAAATATGTACCACTAGGTAGGTATACCTTTAAATATGTTTGAATACTCTCATTTGTTTAGCTTTAAAAACTGTTCCAAATTGGAGAAGAACTTCTTAGAAAAATATTTATTTTCTCGGTATTTAGAATGATGTAAACCAGGGACAGTAAACAACTAGTGGACCAAATCCTTTCTGTTACCTGTTTTTATGAAGTTCTGTTGAAATACGGCCGTACCCATTTGCTTATATATTGGATATGACTGCGTTTGTGCTATAATGCCTGAGTTGAAGAGTTGCAGCAGAGACCTTATGGCCCACTTGGCTGAAAATGTTTACTATTTGACCCTTTACAGAAGAAGTTGGCTGATCTTTGATGTAGATCCTATAAGTAATGACTGAACCATACATGTTTTAATGTAATGAAAATATTTGCCTGCAGTGTTTGTATTGCAGTGAGTATCAGATAGCTGATACTCATGTAGTCATGTTATCAGCTATCCCTTTTCAGTAAGACGAAAGAAAAATTATAGTTATCTTTTCAGTATTAATATAAGGTGGGTAGGACATGTTTGTTATCCCCTTTTCAAGATATTAAAGCAGGGAGATTAATCTCTCCGTGAGGAAAGGGTGTCTTATCTTTTTTTATCCAAAGCATTTATTATAGTGCTGTGCCTTTGATAGGTTCTTAATACATGTTCTTTTAAGAAGGTGGAAGTTTGTTGGTGGATTGAACTTTAGATCTTCTGTATTGTTTTATGTTCCACTATATAGATTTGAAAGCAAAAATGTAGTAGTATTAGCTCATAAAAGGATTTCTTTTAGGATGTTTTAGTAGTCCCAGCTAAAAACATTTTTTATGACTTTCTGCTAAAAAGAAGTTCAGTCCAGGAGTTTGAGGTTCAGCGAGCTGTGATTGGGCCACTGCACTCCAGCCTGGCCAACAGAACAAGACCCTGGTCCATAAATAAATAAATAAATAAATAGAAGCTCACTTAGACTCTATCAACTAGCAATACCAAACCACAGTAATTGAAACTTTTTTTTTAACCTTTATTGATGTTTTGAAATTAAGTGGCATTGTTCCAGTTAAAAGACAATAAAAGACAAGAGTAATACAGCGTTATTGTGACCAACCTTATTAGGGATTTTAAAGAATGCTCTAATAAGCTATTTTAGCAAGATATCTTTTTTCAGAGTATCTTGGAATTTCTCATTTCTTGCCTTGAAAAGAATTACATATGCCACATGACACAAAGAGCATATCCCTTAGAAGTGACTGTTAGAGTAGAACAATTGCTCTTTCTTGAATATGATCTTGCTTTTGTATCCCTTTTCTAAATTTGTATGTTTTTCTTTTATTGCCCTTTAGCTATTCTAATCATTCTGAATTAGAAACCTAAGTTCAACTCTAGGCCGACCAGTAATTACTGTATAAACTTGTCATTTAAAATAACTCTGTACCACAGTTTCAACATCTGTAGGAGGGTTAGAATACATGATCCCTAATTAATCCTATAATGTAGAACTTTGTTTATTTAAATATTTTCCATCTAAACAAATTTACATGCTTAGAACCGGAATTTTTATCATTTTTCCCGTGTAGAATTAAAGCAACTTACTAAAAAACACTTTGCTGGAACAAAACAATGCTGGTTGAAAACCATTGCTCTTAGGCAGGAACTGTAAAGCAGTTGTCAATACATCTTACAACTGGTAACATTAACCTGGATCATTTGGTTGGGGGTGGTGTCTGCCAGGTTTTTACACTAAAGATAACTACTTTTTCCTTCTGTAATTGTTATACATCTTTGCTGAGATACTTTGAAACTATGTCGACACCCTCTTCTCAAACTTCCACTCACTAATCTTAGCATCTTCAAGTATTTTTGTATTACGAACTTGGTCACAATAATGCTATATTTACTCTTGTCCATTGTTCATGTGGGCTCATTTGAAGCACTATTCTTTTAGCTGTTAAATTAGGAATTGTTGAATCTTGAAACTCATAAAGTCATTGTTTTTACCAATTGTGCATAAAATATAGTCTTCTCATTTTGATACATTCTTTGAAAGGCCATGTTTACTCTTACATATCACTAGTAGGAGTATAAATTAGTGCAACTGTGTTGGCAGTGGTTTGGCAACTCAAATCAAGCCTTAAAAATGCTTATGCCTTCAGACTTAACAATCCTACTTGTAGGAATCTGTCCAGATTTAATTGAATCTGCCTCATTCAGTTAAAGATTGAATGCTAAAAATCCAAACATTGGGATTTTATTAAGCATTATTTATAATAAAATATTGGAAACTATTAAAATGTAGGGAAATAAATTATTTGAATTTATATATATAGCCATTAAAATCTTTTCAAAGATTGTTTGATAACATGGGTCATGGTCATTAATATGCTACATGAAGTATCAGAACATAAAGCTTTATATAGTATTATTTCAATTTTATTAAAAATATGTATTTAAATAGTATGGTGAAAAAGTTTTTAAAAAAATTATGCTGCACTAAATAATTGGCCTCTGGGTAGTAGAATTAAGGCTAATTTTTGTACTCTGTACTTTTTAAAAATTTCCACATTTTCTCCAATGAGATTTATAAGGAGAAAATATGTTGGTGTATATGTAAGTGGAATCTTAAGGAATCATAAAAAGCTGTTGAAATTTTTCCTTATCCCTTACCTGCTTGTGTACAGCATTGAGCTTTTTGTTTAGATGTGCATTGTTTTGCTAATGGGTCTTATTTTCACTGGTATCTTTTAGTACTGTGTGTGGCATCTTTCTAGTGTGTCAAATATTTAAAATTATTTTACAGTTTATATACTTTTGATATGCGTGCACTGGACACTCCTGTAATGGTCCATATGGATCATGTATCTGCAGTCCTTGATGTGGATTACTCTCCCACTGGGAAAGAGTTTGTGTCTGCTAGTTTTGATAAATCTATTCGAATCTTTCCTGTAGACAAAAGTCGAAGCAGGTATGTGCCTACCAGTAAGCCATTTATATTCATATGTCACTTAACAATGGGGATACATTCTGAGAAATGAGTTGTCAGGCTATTTCATCGTCGTGTGAACATCATAGAGTACACTTAAAACTATATGGTATAACTTGCTGCACACTTACGATATGCGGTCATATGGTGTAGCCTGTTGCTCCTGGACTGCAAATCTGTTCAGCATGTTATTGTGCTGAATACTGTGAGCAACTGTAACACAGTGGCATTTGTTTATGTAAACATATCTAAATACAGGAAAAGTACAGTAAAAATCCATTATTGTAATCTTAATGGGCCACTGTTGTATATGCAGTCTATCATTGACCAAAATGTCATATGACTATTTTTGGTTTTTCTTTGTCCTGATTATTATTTATCTTTTCTGAGAGGGTACCTGAAGTTTAATAAAGTTTTTTGCCCCAATACAGTTTAAGAAAAATTAATAATAATATCTTACATTTGTTATTTTTTACTTATTCAAATCCAACTCTATGTAACAAAACAAAAATTAAAAAAGAAATAAAAATAAGTTTAAATTGTCAAGACTGTTCTCCTATTTTACTTTAGTAGGTGTATGCCTTGGTTGATTGAGAAGTAGGAGATTTGAATACTCAGCTTTCCCATAGTCGTGTGTGTGTGTCTCATTCTGTAAGCACATTGAGTATGATTCTAATGTTTAAGATTTGTATTGTGTTGTTTTGTACAGTTTGGCTCTTTACTACATATTATATGTTATTAAATACAGTATCTATGCATGTATTATATCATATTTTTGTATAGAGGTAGTTTACAGAAAATGATGGCATTTTTAAGGAGTTTACAAGGGGAATTTTGTTCTCGATTTTTTGCTTTACAGACTGACTTTAAAACTTAAGTCCTGTATAAGATACAGCCCCCTGTGTAGTGAATTATGGTTTACAAAGAGCTGTTATACATATTGCCAATGTTCCTTAGTAATGCTTTAGATATGTTCCTGGAAGCATGCATAAAATAAATCCAAATAAATGGAAATAATTTTTCTCAAAAAATTATGATAATTGGAGGATTATGGTCATAGCCAATCTACTTATCTAACTCTTTGCTGTTTTACTTGTGATATTTGTCTTTTTCCATTGTAATTTGAGGAAGCCATATTGATTTCTAAACCATGTGTCATCATTGATTTTCAGCAGATAATTGTCATCATCACTGTTTATCTGATTATGTAGGTGCTTGAGTTAGAAGCATATTGACAGGAGTGTTCTGATGACTTTGATCTTTATTTAATCATTTCTGCTGTAGAGCTCCTGCTATGTGTTCCTATGTGACTATTGCTTCTTTTCTGCCTTGATGTTCTCCAAATTGTCATAAATGGTTTTCTGGGATTATTCAGTTAGGCTCAAAGCAGGACTGATAGCTTTCATTTTTCTCACACCTCTGGAAAATGTTGAGAATCAAGAGAATGTGGTCCTTCATCATTTCTTGGCACCACAACTTGCAAAGGTAGTAGTGTAATATTTTCTAACATGGTACATAGCAGACACAAAGAATGAGAAGAGAACAAAGAAAACAATGGGACTGTGTAGGTACCTATGATCCCAAGGGCCCACCAGCTGAGTTCAGGCTGTATTATTCCAAAGCTAGTGTGGACAGCTAAATGTAGGTCTAGCTAGAAAGCTCGTGTTATTCCAAAATTCTATAAAAGCATTCTTATATTTCATTTCCAAGGAATTATCTCCTGATGTTATTTGGAGGTTTTGTAATCACAGTCTTAATATGTGTTACATCCTATTGTGTTTCTGTTCCCTCTGATATTTGCCTTTATCTGCTTGAAAGCTAGTTCTAATTTGTTTCTGTGGTTTGTTCTCTGTCATTGTAAACATCAAATAACTCATGCTGGGTGAATAACCTGTATTTAAAAAATATTGTTCTTTAAAGGCCTTAAAATGGCGAACGCATAATATTTTTAAAGTAAATATTGAGTAAAGTTTTAAAAACTACATTTAAGTCAGTATTTGAAAGTAGGCTTCTGTTGGAATTTCATTCAATATTTACTAAGCAACCAAATTAATAGTGTTCACATGGAAAAATTAGTGTGACTATGTATATAAAGAATTTAAGCCTTTAAAAATGTATTTATCTCTAATAGTAGAACTTTTAGTGAGCTCAATAAACCTAGCATATATACAGACATAAACATATTTAGAAGTTAAAAACTCAGCATAGTTTACCATTAAGGAGGATTCTCAGTTACTTAAGTGACTAACCATTGGATTTGACTGGTCAACTGCATGAACAGATTATGTTTAATGGTTACAGAACCCTGATTGAATTTCCCTGCTTTAAACACATTATACTGCTGGAAAAAGGGGCCTTTTAAGTATGTAGAAATTATAAGAAATGAGTCTTCAAAAGCAGAGCATTGAGGGGGAGAAGAAAAAGCAGTCAGTCTCATCTAGTTTTTGTTTTAATAGGACATTCTTTTTAACCATCCCCTACTTTTTAAAATAAATTTCTTACGGTTTATCAAAGGGCTTAAAACATACCTATCAGAAACAGTGTAAAAGACTAGTTTTGTGAGTATACTTGAGAGTTTTGTTGTTTTTTGTGAGATAGAGTCTCTCTCTGTCACCAAGACTAGAGTGCAGTGATGCTACAATGGCTCACTGCAGCTCCTATCTCCTGGGCTCAAGTGATCCTCCTACCTCAGCCTCCTGAGCAGCACCACACCTAGCTAATTTTTAAAATTTATCATTAGTAGCAATGGGGTCTCCCTATGTTACTCAGACTGGTCTCAAACTTCTGGGCACAAGTAATCCTCCCACCAAAGTGCTGGGATTACAGGCGTGAGCCACCGCACCTTATAGATAGGAATTATAGTTGATTTAGTCATTCTGTTTGAGTTTTCTTTTACTGTGCATAGTTTACTGAGCCTGTTTCCTTCCTGTTTATATCGTCTGCATTTTGAATAATATAATCCAGATACAGAAAATTTATTTCTCCAGAAGTTTCATCTTATTTTTTCTGACCTTGTATTTTACTTGCTTTTTAATGCCCTCCTTAACACTTACCAATATAGTATCACCTGTGAATTCACCTAGCATGTTTCACAGCCTTTCCAAATAGGTATGATATTTTATATCTCCATTTATTAAATTATTCTTACCTCAACTTATCAGACTCTTCTGTAGCCCTCCCTTTCTTTTCACACATGTAAATCATCAACTCACTTTAATTAATCTTTTTTTTTTTTTTTTGAGACAGAGTCTCACTGTGTTGGGCAGGCTGCAGGCTGGAGTGCAGTGGCGCGATCGCGGCTCACTACAAACTCTGCCTCCCAGGTTCAAGTGAATCTCCTGCCTCAGCCTCTGGAGTAGCTGGGATTATAGGCGTGTACCACCATGCCCAGCTAATTTTTGTATTTTTAGCAGAGATGGGGTTTCACCATGTTGGCTAGGCTGCTCTTATTAATTTATTAAACAATTTAACCAAAACAAAAATCTGACATTAGAATCAACATATCAGGAGGTACTCTTTGAAGATCACTGCATTTCTTTCTTTTCAGCAAAATGAAGGGGGAGAAAAGTGTGTTGACCTGAATTGATTTGGTAGGGAGAAGGGGCCTTTTAAGAGAAAGTCCTTTCTTATTGTTAGAAAATTACCTCAGTTGAGCATCATATTTTATTTGCATTTTATGCTTTCAGTTATTCTGTGAACTTTTCTGTACATCTGGTTTTGCTTAGTTTGTTCATATTTATTTCTCTTACTAGATAAAAACTTATTTAATACCCCAGCACTTAACACAGAACCTTGTTAGTTGAGTTCAATAAAAATACATTGACAAGAATTGGAATTTTTATTTTATACTCCTTTAGGACTCGGAAATGGTATCCTGATACTTAATAGGCAGTGATTACTCAAAGAAAATCTGTACAAAAATCCAAAGGGTTTTAACTTAATTCCTTTTCTGTAGGGAGGTGTATCACACAAAGCGAATGCAACATGTTATCTGTGTAAAATGGACTTCTGACAGCAAGTATATTATGTGTGGATCTGATGAAATGAACATTCGCCTATGGAAAGCCAATGCTTCTGAAAAATTGGGTGTGGTAAGATAACTCATTTTCTTTCATTGTCATAAAGCTGATTTCTTATTTTGTTAGATATTATTACATTGTGAAACTTTATTTGAAGTACTTTTAGATATTTTGATCAAATTGACATAGCTGTGATAAAAAAAATAAGTTAGCAATAAACTGACAAGGTTGTATTGATAATTATTTGTTTCACTCTGGTCTCTTATTGTAGACACTGTACATTCAAATTGACATTTAATACTTCAGAATACCTTTGTTAATTCAGATGTTTGAGAGTATTGAGTCTTTTTGGTTCTTTGTGTTTTCTTTGAGGTAGGGACAGAAGATGCAGGAACTAGAAGCCTGGAACTTAGAGCTCATGTGTTTTGTTAGAGAAATAGTCATCCAGCAACTCAAAGGCTGCAAGTTCCCGTGAGATCTTTTAATATCACAGACAAAATGGAACATTTAATGAGTACAGAAAGCTTAGACTTTAAAAAAGATTCCATGAAAAAATAGCAGGTGTTATCATTAGCTGGTTAACTCTAGGATATGGGATTATGGTTGATTTTGTTTTGTTCTTGATGTTTTTCTAAATGTCCTGTATTTTCTATAAGAAACATACAGAGTGTTTATATCAGAAATAAATATTAAGTGTAAGAAGGAAAGCATAAGTGTGAATTATTTTCTACTTAGCCCTGGTAGGAAAATCAAAGACAATTCTGTTTCAGGTTTAATGATTGGTAAATATTGCATTGTGCCTAGGTCCATCGTTAAATGCTCCTCTGAATTGTATCATCCTTAACTTTTGTTAAACAAAGGCTAGTTTTTATGAAATTAGATACTTAGTTTTTCTTTTATGTTTCACTATGTTTAACACACCTCCCTACCTACCCCCTAAATTTGAGTGAGTGATTTAGGGAAGATCCAACTGAGTGGTCCTTAGGGCCCTACTCCTTTAGCATTGCTGCTTTCTACTAGGTGGCATGTATCTACATGGCAGGTGTGTTGCCTAAAGGAGCTAGTGTTACTATTACAACCTGGTAAAGTGCAGAATTACATTGGAAGTTTTGGTTGCATATCATAAAAGGTTAGGTTTGGGGGAAAAGGGTGCTTTCTAGCTTTGTTATACTGAAGCAAAACAAAGAACACACTGTTCGTTAAGATACCAAAATGTGTATTTTCAGCTTACATCACGAGAAAAAGCAGCCAAGGATTATAACCAGAAATTGAAGGAAAAATTTCAGCATCATCCTCATATAAAACGTATAGCTCGTCATCGACATCTGCCAAAATCTATTTACAGCCAAATTCAGGAACAGCGCATCATGAAAGAAGCTCGTCGACGAAAGTATGTTTTGAGGCATTTGCCTCTATCTCATTAACTTCTCTGACTTCTTCTCTCATCTCACCACAAACAAACAAACAACTACCATTCAAGAGAGTAGTCTACATGCTATTATTGTACATGAGTGATGTATTTGAAGACTTCTACAGAAGGCTTTTTTTTTCTTTTCCCAATAAAGGGGGAAGCAATGACTATCTGAGAATGGGAGAATTTCTATTACCTATTTTTAAGAATATATTTAAAGGACAAACAATGAAAATGAATTACCAAAATGAGAAAACACTTTTGCTCATATTAGAAAACTATTGTAAATAATGTTTTAAAAAATAATTTCTGATGTAGTTGGAATTAAGAGAGTTTGTGTATTTTCCAAGTTAAAGAATGCAAAGAACTAATCTATAGGGCTCTTTTCTTAAGTAAAAAATTTTCTAATATTCTTTATTAATAACATATGACATCTGTCATTTTGAGTATAGAGCAGAGCTACTGCCACCAATAGCAGAGCTATTTCACCATTTCCCCTGTGAAATATTCGTCTCTTTGAAATACTTGAAGTCATGCATGAAATTCTAAGAGTTTTTTTTTTCAATTAGACTATACAAATGGCTATCATTTTTCTGTCTTTGAGTAGATGTTGCAGTAGAATCACTTTTAGAAATTTTAGTAAGTGTGGCAGGTGTTTTTTTTTAGCTCAGTAAAGGATCCTGTTAGGTAAATAGGATAAGAAGCAATTAAATAAATAAAGTTGATTTCTTGGTACTAGCTCCCTTTTACTTATTGTCAAAATATTTTTTTAATAGATGTTTTTCTAGTGAAGGAAAATGCTTTGATTTTTCTGAGAAAGTTTTCTTTAAAATGAGTTCTCATAAACTTGCTTATATTTTGTATATTTTGTTTATTTCTAGGGAAGTGAATCGTATTAAACACAGCAAGCCTGGATCTGTGCCAATTGTGTCAGAGAAGAAGAAACATATAGTGGCAGTTGTAAAATAAGTGGTATTCCTAACAATCCTGATGTATAATTATTATTTACTTTTGATTTGAGAACTCTACAAATAAAAGTATTGGGACTAGATTAATTGCAAACATTTTAGTTATATGTGTAAAGCTTTATTATTGCTCCTTTTAGCTACCCTGAAAAATGATCCTTAAAGGTGGCCTCATTGATAAGACTTCTGTTTTAACCTTAATCTGCGTTCTTCTTTCATTGAAGAATACAGTATTTATAACTAAATCATTTTTTCTTGTTTTAATTACAGATATACTTTCTCTGTGATCTATTATTGTAGACACTGTACATTCAAATTGACATTCAAAATCAAACATCTTGGCTGGGTGCGGTGGCTCACACCTGTAATCCCAGCACTTTGGGAAGCAGAGGCGGGCGAATCACCAAGTCAGGAGTTTGAGACAAGCCTGATCAACATGGTGAAACCCCATCTCTACCAAAAATACAAAAATTAGCTGGATGTGGTGGCCTTTGCCTGTAATCCCAGCTACTCAGGAGGCTGAGGCAGGAGAATCGCTTCAACCCAGGAGGCAGAAGTCGTGGTGAGCCAAGATCACAATACTGCACTCCAGCCTTGGTGACAAAGTGAGACGCCATCTAAAAAGAAACAAAAAACAAAAACTCTGTTATCTTTAATCTTACTTTGAGTAATGATTGCAATGATATTTTTTCCTATGATTCTACATGACATTTAGAAGAATGATGTCCACTTTTTATATCTGCATTTACGTCTAGTGCTTTACTTACATTTGGCTTTTTGACTGTTTCAAAACAATCAACCTGTATTTATATAACTTTTATAAGTAATATTATAATTTGGGTCAAGTTAAAATAATAAAACTTCCTTTCAGCATTGAAACTTTGGCCCATTTTTGGTAAATAATTTTCAATCTCACTAAATCCTAAATAGCTTTGTGTGACATAGGTTTTTTTTTTTTTAATCATCAACTGAGTTAACTTTAGTGTAAATATGTATAAACCCAAATTTTAGGAAATTTTAAGAAGATACTTTAAAATCCAAAGAAAAAAATGTGTTGTTTAAGAATACAGTCATCACTCTGTATCTGTGGGAGAATGATTTTAAGGGAGAATGATTTTAAGACCTACCATGGATGCCAGAATTGCAAGAATACCCAACTCTTTGGTATTAAATGGCATAGTATGTGCATATAACCTCTGCATAGCCTCCCAAATACTTAAAATCATCTCTAGATTACTTATAATACCTAATACAATGTAAATGCTAAATAAAGTAGTTATACTATATTGTTTAAGGAATAATGATGAGGAAAAAAGTATACATGTTCAGTACAGATGCAATTTCTTTTTTTCAAATGCTTTTGAGCCACAGTTGGTTGAGTCTGGGTGAGGAACCCACAGATATGGAGGCTTACTGTATCTGTCATTTATAGGAAAAATGTGAAGTGTGCACAGGAATGATAAAGATCAAAATCTGAAGAGTGGGAGGAGGATGCGATCAGGGTTCAGTACACAGGAGATTTCAAATCTTTTGGTAGCATTTTATTTCTTAAGCTATATGTTTTTTCTATTTTTATAATGCTTTCTTAGATATCTGAAATGTGTTTTTTCTTAAGGCTGGTAAGGGATCAGCCATAGCTTTTAATTCTGATGATCTGTTTTGGGTTTTTTTTTTTTTTTTGGAAACTGAATTTTGTGCTTGTCGCCCAGGCTAGAGTACACTGGCGCAATCTCGACTCACTGCAACCTCCTCCTCCCAGGTTCAAGCAATTCTCCTGCCTCAGCCTCCCAAGTAGCTGGGATTACAGGCACGTGCCACCATGCCCAGCTAATATTTATATTTTTAGTAGAGACTGGGTTTCACCATGTTGGCCAGGCTGGTCTTGAACTCCTGACCTCAGGTGATCCATCCACCTCGGCCTCCCCAAAGTGCTGGGATTACAGGTGTGAGCTACCACGCTTAGCCTGATGATCTATTGTAGGACTCAAATTACTTGATTCATAGGGTGAACCAAGTTCTCTTGTGCACCTGTATTGCTGTGTTGGGTGTGGTTTCAAAGAAAATCTGCAAATACTGATCCATAAATGTGAGCTGTCAGTTTGAGTCCTTCAGGAAGCAGATGACTAGATGGGATTAGACATGCAAGAGATTTATTGGAGGGACTCAGTTGTGTAGGATAACGGGGAGGGAGTAGGATAGGCAGGGAGAGTCTTCAGACTTCCATAAACCTAACACCAGTGATAAGAGATGGAAGGAAAGAGGATTGAATAGGAAGAATCTCAGACTGTTGGTGCAGTCCTACAAAAGGTTGGGCCAGGCTGATGGGGAGTCCTCGAGCCAAAGTTGCCAGCCCGAAGGAGTTCGTATTGTGCAGGAATGGGCCAGCACTCATATTGTCACTGTGCTATCAGTGGCAGGGAGCCCTGGGACCTTGTAGTGAATGCAGTGGTGCATCCAGGGGGGTGGCAGCTAGGACTGCCAGTCAACTGGGCTTCCTATAGTGAGTTCTCTTGAAGAAATTCTGAGCAGCACATTTCTAGAGCTGCCAAGGTCGACCTTTTTGCACCTTACAGATTTGTCTCTTCTTACAGGTTTTGGGAGGAACTCCTCCATGGTTCCATGCACATCTCTTACAAGTTGGAAGTTGGTCATGTGATCAGTAGCCCTTTTCCCTGAAGGACCACAACAGATACTTATCCTCTGTCTTCCACTGCAATTTTTGAGCAGCTTGTAATTAATTAAGGGGAAATAATTCCAGGTAGGAAAGCAGTTTCATTAAGCAGCAATATGTTACCTTTATAGGCACTGAGAAGTAGCCTAACAGGAAAGAGCATCCTCCTCTTATAGCCTTCCCTTGAGTAATCAGTTCTAGTTACTCAGGCCAGTTTTCAGGTGATTTACAAAGCTGGATAGAAGTTCACCTTACTTTTTTTTTTTTTAAACCTTTCCCTTTCACCACTTCACTCTGATCTTTCTCTTTTTCTGCTTTTCCTGCTCATGTTTTGGCTCATCTAAAATCTGAGTGTACCTTAGTACAGTTTATGTGTCATCTAAAAAAAGTGAATGGACCGTAGCATGATGTTTGCTTGGCATCTTCTCAGGGCATTTGGTAGTAGTGCCTTGAAGTTGTTCCACCTGCTGAGTCACAGGCACTACCTCCTGCTGCAACCTGTGGTTTCCATAGTGATGTCTCAGTGACTTTCACACAACAGAACCTGGTTAAAGACCTGAGTTGTTTTCTGTAATTCAAGTTTTTTGCTCATCTAGAAATGGGAGCATGATTTTGATCATTTGAATTGCAACTTTAGTAGAAAATATCTTATGGAATAAAATGCACAGATATGTTTTAAGGACTAAGGTTGTTAGGGTAGAATCCTGAGGAAGAAAATAAGGATGATGGCAACATGAAAGGGTTACTTACGGAGATAAAGAAATGCAAGTAAATACAAATGATGTATAGTGGTCCTTCGGGTAAGAAAAGTTATATCAAATGCCTTGTTAAGTCTTGCCACTTGGTCACTGTTATGACCCTTCTCTTTGATGGACCCAGAAAAAGCAGGTTGCTGTGCAATCTGTTCTTTTATAATCCCCATTCATCATTGTGTTTTTAGGGAAAAGGAAGGGAAAAGACTGAAGGATTATCATGGGCAAGAAGAGTTAGGAAATCAAGACATCTTGTTCTTAGGGAACATTCATGGACAGCTTGAATATTTGAGCAATAAATTCAAAATTGATTGCTACCCAATGAACATTGGTAATTCATACAGAGTCTGAAAGTCCCGTATTAGAAAATACCAAATCAGTACTTAATTGGAGTGACAGGGATTTTGAAGCGTGGATCAGTGTTTTCCAGTTTTGGGATATTGTGACATTCCTAATAGTGCTAATGGTGCTTACATTTTAAAGTAAACATTGTTTGCTTTTATGCCCTTCCTTAAAATTATTTAAACAGATTAAGTCAGGGCCAAGAACTTGGATGAATTAATGATTTATTGAATGAGCATTTTTTCATTTAGTCAACAGTATTCAGTCCCTGCTAGGTGTGTATGTTTTAAGTCAAAGGCAATACCAGCTTCGTGGCCAGATGTCTTCACAAGCATTCAAGCCAGTATCCAGAAATGAACTCATTATTTTGCTCCAGTCTCTAAATTTCATCTCCTATATTCCCTGTCTCTGCATGACACACCATTCACAGAGATAGCCAAGACAGAAACCTGGGTGTAAGGGCACCAGTTTTATTAAATTAATACTAGTAACAATAGTAGCTAATGTTTATTGGACATCTGCAACACTGCAAATGTTTTATATGCACTTAATTTAATTCTCCTAAGAACCCCAAAAGGAAGGTCCTATTATAATCCATATTTAGTCTCAGTACTGTGTACTGAATCTATAAAAGATAAGAGCTCAGTCTCAAAGGAAATAAACATGAAAACAAGTAACTGCAGTACATTATGATGTCTTGGCAGGATACTATAGTAGCACCCAAGAGGAAAGCCTAACTTCCTGCTGGGGAAAGAAGCCCTTCAGAGGTGAACTGCATTTATCAAACACCAGTTGGTTCTGGCATATTGCATGGGTGAGTAGAAATACAGTAGGGCTGTTTTCAAAATCTGTGATCCATCATTCAGATATGGCACTATTAATGAAAGAAACTTCCAGCAATCTGTATTAGAAAGTCATTATCTTAGGTCAAATAATACACAGTTGTCTCTTGTATACATGGGGGATGGGTTCCAGGATCCCCCAACCGTGTCCTGCACATACGAAAATCCATACATTCTCAAGTCGCCAAAGTCATTTCTGTGGAATCCCTGTGTATGAGAAAGCTGGGCCTTTGTATATGCATGTTTTGCATTCCATGAATACTGTGTTTTTTATGTGTTTTGTGCAGTTCAAACCCATGACATTCAAGGGTCAACTAGAAGATTTGGGCTAATATTCTCCAGAGAGATAAACGACTTATGGGATAGAGATTTCAGTAGGGTACTTAAGATTAATGGATCATAAAGCACAAAATAAAGATCTAAGGGTCTTAGGGCAGAGGACCAAAAGGGCAAGTGTTAGGTAAAAATGAAGGCGGGTGTGATAAGTGGAGGCACGGAGCCAGAGCTGAGTGTGCTGCAAATCCTGTGGATCGATGGGTCCATGACAAGATCAGCCAGCAGGGACAGGAAATAGGCTTATAGCAGGTGTATACACATGCCTGTGCATACTAAAAGGAACAGAGAGCAAACCAGCAGCAAAATACATATATATACACGTACATACACACAGACACGTATCTTCTGCTCTTTACTTGCCACAATTCATCTACCCAAGGAGAACATCAGTATTATCTTTAGGGCCAGCTTTAAGAATAGGACTGGATGGTTTTATAATTCCCTTTTCTGCATTCAGTGAATAAAACATTTTTACTGCAGCTGAACACAAAGATTAAAAATACAGTGGTTAGTTGAGTAAATAGTCTTGTAGCCGGAGATGATTTTGTTGCAAGAAATGATATTTTCCTCAAGGCATCTCAAGCAGTTTGTTAGCAGGAGTCTCACACAGAGACCCAAGTACAGGAACCTCATTACAGCTGGGCCAGACATCCAGGACTCTGGAGCTAGAAACTAGATAGCCACAAAAATGAGATTTTTGTGCCTCTATTCTGTACATTCCCCACTAATTATCTTGTCCTTGCTCACAATTTCTACTTTTCAGTAGTTTCAGCTCTTCATGTCCCAAAATGGCTGCCCCAGCCTGACGTGATTATTATGACTTTGCAGTTCCAGTGTCCCATCAGTTATCCACTTACCTTTCTGTCTTTCAGTTTCAGTTCCTGAGAAAAGAAAACTTAGCTAGAAACATGTATTTAAGGGCAGGGTCTTTTGTAGCAGTGTTCCATTAAGAGGCCCTGGTTCGCAGCTTTCAGATGTCTGCCCTTGACAGCTGTCAGCCTGAGCTAGAAGTAGGGGGTCTTTAGAATGAGCTGTGGGTAGGCCAGCCTATAAAATGCTTAGTACATATCAGTTAATCGTCAAAATAAGTAGTAATACCATATTGGTATTTTCACATTGGTAGGAGGTGAAACTAAGAAGAATGTAGTACAGGTGGCTTCTGGGTCAATAAAGGGCACTGGAAGAGGCGGAAAATGTTAACTTTAACTTATTTCTATTGCCTGTTTTCCTAGATCCAGGATGTACACACCCCAAAACAGCTTATAGTCTCAGCCTTGCCTCTGTTGCTCCTGAATGAAATGAGAACTATAATGAGGGCTTGGAATCTAGTTAAGCTCCCTAGACCCTCAGTGTCTCCCAGGTCTGGGTGTAGACCCCAGTTGCCATCTTTTCTCCAAGTGGCTCCTCCCTGAGCCCCTGGTTGAGGAGTGCCGTGGAACCCTGACTAGCTCCTACTAAATCTGCTTTCTCATGGCTGCTAGCCATACCTGGCTTACTGGCATAATGGACACTTTGGTACATGTCTTTTCTGGTTCCTAAATTGAACCACCACACAGAAACCCTTCCTCTGTGCTCTGGCCAACCACTGATGAACCCCTAAATTCTGCCCAAACTTGCAAAACTACAGCACTGTTGGGACTACTGCAGGCATTCCCAGTAAATGCAACACCTAATTGGCCATGCAAGAGCTGAGGTCCTAGCATGCTTTGCACCCGAGAGGAATACAAATTTTGCAGACTTCATAATTATCTCAAAGGGAATTTTATCTTCAGTTTAGCAGGGATGAAATAGGAGCTTTATATAGAGGTGTTGCTGTCCAGCTAACACATTCAGGAAGCCTGCTTTGCATCATTTATGAAGGTTTTTGTTGGCTTTAACACCTTAAACTTCCTCATGAAGAAACTTTTTTCCCTCAAGGACTTGTTAATCAAAACATCACACAAAAGTTCCCTTAAACAGTTAGCATTGGGAGGAATATAAGCCGAAATATGGCGTTTGGCATGACAATACACATTCCTCAAAACTATTGTCAATATTTCTAATTTTAATTTTAAAATACACTTGGATTTACATGTGTTATCACAGTATATAGAATCCCAAATATAAGAGTTTCAAGCTCAAATATAAGTATTAAGTAATTAGAACAAATATATTTGAGTTTAGTTTCAATTCTGTAAGAAAATAGGTCAGGAAATTAATTTGTAAAAAGCAATCTTGTTAATTAGATTTCTTTCCAGGTGAAATGTGAAGCTTTGAATAGCATTATCCAATCTGATTTATAATGAATGAATTCAATTTCAGCTGTAACAAATTTCCTATTCATCCATCTGGGACTTTCAAATCACTATTATTCATTTTATGAGGAAAATAATATGAAATATTTTCTAGAGGAAATACGTATCTTAAAATACTTTTACTAATTATGTTTTGCTTAAAGTAAGTAAGGTAGAAGAAATTAATTGCTCCACATCTGTTGGTACTCTATAATAATCTTATGCCTCTAGTACATGATTGTAAGGCAAAACACCGCTGAGATTCAGTCATGTCTATATCAGATGGGTATATGAAGGTGGGCACACCCATACCTTTGGAGCTGAGGATTTCTAATGAGACAGTGCTATGCCCTAGGCAAGTAGCAATCTTGACAAAGATATCTCCTTCGAGATCTAAGAATCAAAGTCAAGGGTAGGCCCTAGTTGATCAGTGGAGGTAACTCATGGGCAGAGCTCCTTTGCTGCCCTTAAAAACATTTGTGAAATCCTTGGCTGAAATTCTACCCCTTAATTACAATAATACTTTTGTAAATTATCATAAGCAGTGTGTATGAACATTTTGTCCTTTCCTGGCTGCACAGCATCTATTTTGATGCAATCCGTACTATGTGATTCTTGGAAATGATGGAGCCAGAGACTTCCTCTCCCCACTCCCTTAGGAGCAAAGCCAATTGGGTGTTCCTGCTCAGGACTTTGCATCTGGGGTTAGTGAAGCCAGTGTGCAGGGACAGCTTTGAAGTGACAGGGCAGTGCATTTAGTTACAGCAGTGGCAGTCATGTCCATTGAGACATCCCAAACAGACTATTCCTGCAGTAGGACCTTGGCCTGGTTCCTGCTCCCTAACCTTCCCTGGCTCCTATCAAATTTCTAGCCTTCAAATCCAGCCTTCCTGTCCAATCTGTGAGCCATCCTATACCTTTGCAACAAATTCTTTTTCTACTGAAGTTAGCAAAAGTCAGTTTCTGATACTGTAACCTAGATATGTATAGTCCTTGGCCAATGAATTAACTAGAAACCTACCTTTAAGAAGTTACATTAGAGAGGGTTCTAATTTTTTAGCTTTCCTTAAGTAAATCTTGCCTTCCTGAGAATTATTTTTCTTAAACAAAAATTAATTGGTGGGAAATGCTACAAAGAAGTTAAGCTCTTTACTGTCTTGATCTGAGTATCTTGCATTGAACTGCTTCTGGTTTGAGAGGAATCTTTTTTCTCCTATTGGGGTTGTATCTCTTCTTTTCTCCTCTCCTCTCCCCTCTCCCCTCTCCACTCACCCCTCCCCCCTCGCCCCACCCAACTCCTCGGACATCGGAAGAGCGTCGGGGAGGCACAGAGGGTCGAGGACGGTGG
>CAUYLG010062798.1:0-112759 GCA_963573385.1 Cacajao melanocephalus | reverse complement strand
GAAGTGCTGAGATTACAGGCATGAGCCATCACACCTGGCCAACACTTGTAATTTAAATACATGGAAAGGCATGGACTAAAACTGAATCAAGGGGGGCCTGATTTGACTGCTATTATATTTCATGGTGTGAGGAGACAACAGCTTCTCTAGGTGTAATGAGGATTCATTCGGCTCCAAAGCCTCTCACACAATGCAAGGGGAACTCAGACCTGCAACCTTCTCACCCAAGGCCCTGGGCTGGGAGTACAGCAGTCAAGTCTGGCTGCCCAGGCAGAAGAGGCATCAGATACTCCGTTTCTCTTCCTCTAGGGTGGGTTTAGGTACTAGACTCTTCTGCCTACCCTCAACTTAATATGGTTTATCTCAGGTGTTTCTCGTTTTTCCCTATGCTTTCCTTAAGAGAGACAGAATGTTTAGAGATCACTAAAGCCACGTTTCTGAGTAAATCACATAATAAATATAACCACCACCACCACAGCCATTTATTAAGTGCTTGCCTGGCACTGTGCTAAAGCTTTACACACATTGTTTCAGTTAATCCAACAATGCCGAGGTAGATATTTTCAACATGCCCGCCTCCACCCACGTCATTACAGTTGAGGAAACTGAGCTCAGAGAGGTTAAGTAGATCAACGAAGGTCAAATCCAGCTGGTAAGTAGTGAAGCTAGAAATTTGAACCAACTATATCTGACTCCAAAATCGACGCCTTTAAACACTATGCTAGATGTTTACCATTGAAAGTTAAAGGACACATGCTCCTTCCCAACATACGAGAGAACAGATTTTAAGTGGGAAAGCGGGAGTGGAGGGAACACATGTAAATTATTTAATCAGCTAAGGGACTCAAACTCTTGGAGGAGTCAAGAGACAGTCTGGGTATAAGCTGACTACTGGGTCCTCTCGTCTCTTCAGCTGCCACAGCCTTTCTCATTAAGAACACTCCTGGCTGGGCGCGGTGGCTCACACCTGGAATCCCAGAACTTTGGGAGGCCGAGGTGGGTGGATCACCTGAGGTCGGGAGTTTGACACCAGCCTGAGCAACACGGAGAAACCCCATCTCTACTAAAAATACAAAAATTAGCTGGGTGTGGTGGCACATGCCTGTAATCCCAGCTACTTGGGAGGCTGAGGCAGGACAATCACTTGAATCTGGGAGGCAGAGGTTGCAGTGAGCCAAGATGGTGCCATTGCACTCCAGCCTGGGCAACAAGAGAGAAACTCCATCTTTAAAAAAAAAAAAAAAAAAACCACTCCACTCCTGACATCTGACTACACAATACACTATTTCCCTTTCAGCAAGCCCTGGGATGCAGAGGTCGGGCAAATTTGGGGACACAGAGCCAAAGACACCTCAGAGAAATTAGGAGACACTCAAAGAAGTTCATCACCCCTGAACTGTTGGTCCCTAAGGCACACAGATGCATTTAGATGGAAACCCTCCGCAAAGGGGACACATTACATATATCACGTGTGATGCCCATCACCACCCTGCAAAGAGGATATCGGTATCTCCTTTTGATAGTTCAGTTCTTCCGCACTGGCTTCCCAGGCCTGGCCCCATTCTCAATAAGTCTTGTCAACAACCCCTGCACCTCTCCCCTCAACTGGTCCTCTACTACTCCCTAGGCGCCCTCCCCTAACCGATCTCCAGAGGCTTCACTGACCACAGGCCCCCAGGCCTCACCACTTCCCATTTCTGAGGTTTTGTCCCCAAGAAATGCCCTCAAAGTGCTCAGCAAGGCTCCATTCATCCATGACCTATGAGGATTAAACCGAGATGGCTGAAGACAAGCAGAAAGGGCTACCAGAGTGAGCCAAGCTAAACCAGGATGTACAGAGCTGACAACAGGTCAAGAAGACACAGCAGACACAGAACAAGAGAACTAGCCATGGGCAAAATAAACAGCTGTCAAAAATCAGAAAAGGGAGATGGCCCTAAGATGAACAGGGATGACCCCAGAGAGAGGATCCTAAAGACAAGTCTATTCAAACACTTGGAGCCATGGAGTTTCCGAGGGAAGGACAACTATTTAGGAAAAAGGGTCTCAGTGCGGAGGCTGCTGGAGACGAGGCAGGGGAGAGCTGAATACGGGAAACTGCAGGCAGCTCTGGAGAGAGATACCAGAACTTCCCTTCAGAGCTGGCAGTTTGAGAAGACATCAGCGAAGTGTGCAGGGAGTGGAGGACAAGCAGCTGGAGGTCTCAAGGGGGAGTGAGACACCGGCTGAAAGGTCAGGCCTCTGGAGCCCTGGGGCTACTTCTAGGCATACCTCATCATCTACCCTATCTGGGTGAAACTGGTCCCTGTGGGTCAGTCCCTGCAGCCCTTGCTAAATGCTGTACCAGATTTTGAAGGGTGGAAGACTCAGGGGTAGGGAATCTACTGAAATGAGACACAGCTCCATTTTTGGGAAGTTCCCATTCCTAAAGAGAGAGAACCACCAACCCCCATTCCTTCATCCTTGAGGGATCTTCTCATCTAAGGAACTCACTGCATTCAAGTCACAAAACTGAGGAAAGAGTAACAATTAGTATACTGTCCTTGAAGTTTGAAAGGACAGCAGAAGGTGAAAGGTGGCACAGAGACATGGGAGGAGCCAAGGTGGGTTGCTCTGCACCTGAAGACTTATCCTATTACTGAACCTCAGCACTGTTCACACATCTGGGCCAGAGGCTTGAGCCCTCCACACAGCCACAGCTGCACTGATGTGGGGTTGTGGGGACATCAATGTCACTAGGAAGCCTAGAACAGAGGCCCTTTCAGGGGAGCCCAGAGGCTTTGAGGAGCCTGGAGGTAGAACTTTGCTCTCTACTGGTTTCCTCCTCTCTCAACAGTCCCTAATCTTGTCCACACAGGGTGCACAATATACACGTGTGGCCTTGTACCTTCTGGTTGCTTCATGTAATTTCTCCAACTAAGGAGACGCTTCTGGGATTTGATAAGGATCAGATTTTCCTCATGCCCTGCAGTGCTGGAATGTAACAAATACTTGTCACAGGTGGGCTATCAGGGGTGCTATTACAGAAGCATTTTCCACAAATGGCAAATACATGTCGAAACTTTTTGTTATTCTTTGCCTTATAGCTTGTACTTGATACCCATCTACTTCTATCTTCATTGGCTCATGCCCAAAAATGTCTGTTCCTATATCCATCTCAGGCTGGGGACTGTGTTCCTAGTCTTTGTTAAGAAATAGAAAAACTCTGTCCACTTGTGGCAATACTGAAAGAAGACGTAGCCGACTAGTCTCTGGGGGCAGAGGGAGGGAGTGTCTCCCCACACTGGGCTGGCCCACTGATAAGGATCCTTCCTCTCTCTGTCTCCTAACAGATTCAGATTAATGATCGCTCATTCCTAATTGTCAAATTTCTTTTCCTTCATCCTGTGTCTAATCACCAGTGACAGAAACCATTACGCAAATGAGAGCAGACGACTTCCCCCAACTGTTCACGTTGGTAAAAACCTTGTAATTTAGAGCTCTGATTTGTAGGGGAAGCTGGTCTCCCCCAG
Organism: Cacajao melanocephalus; assembly: GCA_963573385.1. Taxonomy (NCBI): domain Eukaryota; kingdom Metazoa; phylum Chordata; class Mammalia; order Primates; family Pitheciidae; genus Cacajao; species Cacajao melanocephalus. Next base: position 109,247 of record CAUYLG010062798.1, on the reverse strand, counting down.
GCATCCTGGGCATCTGCTCAACTGACGCCCAGAACAGCCCCTCCTCCATCCCCAGAACTCCAACCCCCCAACAAATATTTGACTTTACAAAACACGAGTTTTCTCTGTACCTGCTGGTGTGAATAGAGGAGGCTGCAATGTGGCTGACCTCTATACAGGTCCAAACCCCCACCTTCCCTTGCTGTATTTGTATACCCCACACTGCCAGCTAGGATGGAGGTGAACAACTACAGCAGAAATGTTTCCTCTGTGGCAAGCAGAATTTGAGCCTAAACATCTCTAAACAAGGTAATTGAAGGGGAAAACCTCATCCTTTTCTTGGGGGGAGCAGCGGCAGCTGAATATGAACCAAGACTCTTAGTGCCATCTAGAACTACAGCTTCAGTTCTATAGATACAAAAGTATGCTGGGAAGAGTTATGGGTCCTATTCAAGGACACACGAGCAATGCAATTAGAGACGAACTCAGTTCCCCCATAGCTGCTTCTAGCACTAATTCATAATACGGCTTCCCAGGCAGTTTTTCCAAGATGTTGTTAGTGGGAGCCTAGGAGAGTTTTTACCCTGAGCTGTATATTCTGCACCATCTTGGGCTGGGTCTGCCTTCAGATACTGCCCAGTGCGGTGATATCTTAGGACAGAACCTGTGGTACAAGGAGGGAGGTAAGGAAGGAAAATCAACATAATTTGGTGGAAAGGAAGGAGCAGGAAACAGTGCTGTTACAACTGATTGTAACTCATTACCTAATCTCTCTGAGCCCATTTCTTCCTCTGTGGGAATACCTACCTTGCAGGATAGTGAGGAACAAAGATAAAAGCACTAGGCACATATTAGGTGTCTAAAAATCAGGGTCACTCTTGTATTACTCAAGGATCAAGACCAATCCTGTGACGCTTCCAAGATTAGCCTTTTCCTTCCCTCCCCTTCAGCCACCTTAGGTGAGACCTGTGTCAGCACAGAACCCAGCAAGGACCAGCTGAGTGCACACCTCCTTGACGCATCACCCACATCTTTGAGGGCTGAGCCAGGAATACAGCAGACCTCCTGAGGAGAACGAAGATAATCTACTATTTTTCCAAGCGTAACTGTGGCCAAGTTTATCCTCTGTCTGCCTTGCTTTCTTTGCTGCACTCCTCTTTCCCAAAAGAAGTAGAGGGATAGAGATCACTACAATCACATTTCCCAGCATTGACTATATTTGAAAGAGCTACACTTGAGAAGGTACCATGCCTTCACATCCACACTGCATCAGAGAACCCCAGAATGAGGTACTAAAAATATACGCCTCTCCTCAAAAACCAAACTCAGGCATGCAAAAGCATACAAACACATCCTCTCAGTCCATCAGTGCACTATAAACTGAGCTTCAGGGTGAGAGCCACAGCTCAGATGCTGAAAGTAAACCTTTGGCAAAAGAAAAAAGAAAAGAAAACCGGAGACCTTCCAACTCTTCTTCCCTTCCAGAGAGAAGGGGATGAAGACAGGAAGAGAGGTGAGGAGACACAGGGCCACCACAATGCCCAATTCCAGGGGCCCCATTCCTACTGAACAGATGTGAACGGTGGCCCTTCCAGTTGTGCAATCACAGTTGCTCACCTGTAAGCTGCAGCCCTGAGAGGGTGCCCATTAGAAGCTCCTAAGAGAAAAGGAAATTCGACTTCCATGCTCTACCAGTTGCCCTGACTATTGAGGGTGTTGTGGCACATTAAATGGGGTCTGGCAGAGGCGCTGGCTTTAAGAGGCAAGGCTATGTGTTTGCCCGTGCCCTGAGGTGAATCACAGGTAGTGAGTGAGCTGCCTGGGCTTGACCCCATTTCACTATTCAGCCAGGAAGCTCAGCAGGAATAAAGGATACGGCCTGGGCAGGGAGCACTGTAGGGCCTGGAGGCTCTAGCCAGTCAGCCCCGGACAGGCTGCAGTGAGACCTGGCCAATATATGATGGCTAAAATCCAAGTGTAAAAGCTTAGGATAAGTCAGGCAGTACTTCCTGGGGGCTCACACTGTACTATCCCACTGGAGAAGATAAGCAGTGGAGAACCTTGGTAAGTAGGGAGGCTGGCCAGTGTGCATACACACACATACGTGCACACACACACAAACACAGGCTTGTATCCCTAGGCAGGCCAGTGTGGATACATACACGTATGCACACACACACACAGGCTTGCACTCCCTAGAGCCTAGACACACACACACACACACACACACAGGCCTGCACCCCCTAGAACCTAGAGAAGCCACAGCTAGGAGAACTCCCTTGGTACCCACCATAGGGGCAAGAGCTGGTGATGAAAGAGAGAAATTCTATGTGTCTATAATTTGTAACTTATGCACAATCATTGGTTCTTATGTCCCAAGGTCCTTTTATGTATGGCTTGAGCTTGTAGGTCCCAGTTGGAACCCTATCTAATCCTCTCTCTCACAGGAAGGCTATCTAGGCTCTCAAAGGCAAGCCTCCCCTCTCATTCACCCCATTAGAGTCCCAGTAGCCATTCCCACACTGCCTAGAGCTTGACTATGCAAAAACTGTCAGGAGGCAGACTGCCCTAATGGTCAGACTAGCTCTGGCCCTGCAGCCCAGATGCAGTGGGGGTCCAAGAGCATCTCCTCTCTCTCTCAGGCTGAGGCACTGAGGTTGCAGGAGATAGGGCTGAGAGCCAGAAGTGACATCCTGACCCAGAAGGGAGGAACAGGGAACAGATACATACATGCGTGTGCATGCACACACGCGCACACACATTCCGAGGTTGACAGACTAACATACACACAGACATGACGACAACCAAAAGCTGGGACTCCACACACTGAATGCAGGACTTTAGGCGGGGGGCAGAGAGAGAAGGTGCTGGGGCACAAGAGGCAACGGTATGAAGTCCCTCCAAATAGGAGTGGAGTGCCAACTGCCCTGCCTCGCCCCAAACACCTGCCTCCTGGGCCATGGCAAGAGTCCAGTCCATTAAGTGCAGCGTGCAATACTAGCGCTTGGAGTCTCCTGTCCTCATCAATGAAGCGGTGTGGACGGGACAGCAGTCACCTGGCAGGAGGCCTTGACTCCTGGCAGGCTAGTTGTATCGGCCCTTGATCATTGTGTTCAACAAGGGCCCCACCTGTAAAGAGACATAAGGAGCCCATCAGAACTGCCTGTTCCCTGGCCCTGGAGTTGGACAGGGTATGTCTGGAGACATCAGATGTCCAGCCAACAACAGGGATAATGTTTTCATACAACCCTGTGAACCCTCTAATCACCTATCTTCCTGAATGTCAACCCAATATACTGGGACATAGCTCTTTCCTCATGGGTCCATGTACTATTCCTCCCTCTCACAACACCCTGTCTCTTACTGTAGTCAGCCCCAAACTGACAGACATGGTAGAGGAGCTAAAAATCCCCAAACACCCGAGAGTGTCTGCATGTTTCTCCAGAATGTTAACTGCCTCCGTATCCTCAAAAAACGATCACCAGCAATTGGGGCTGATGCTGTCTCCTAACACCACAGGTATCTGTGGATGCTGAGGTTACCCACAAGAAGGAGGTAAGAGCCCTACAAATACCTCCCCCATGTACCCAATGAGCCACTGGCACACCTGCATGGGAAGCAGGTCTCAACACTACCTACAGCAGCCTGGCACAGCTGGGAGAGTGCAAGGAGATGCTTTAGTGCTCACTTCCTGTTCCAGAAGAATCCCCTCAGGGAGCCCCCAGATGGCACACAAGCCCCATGGGGAACATTACCACTAGCATGGAACAAATTATAACTGATCCGCCAGTCAAGCCCAGCTATCACCAGAAAACAAGAATTTTTCTGAACACACCCATAACCTCTATGGAGAGAGAGGACACAGATACTGAAACACAAAAGCTATAAAGAACGTCACTCCAATCCTGACTTTCCCTAGCCAACCCACCCACTGAGCCACAGGAGTGCCTCTCTGGGGCAGTCACATACCTCTTGTGGGTTTCCCAAGGCCTCTCCAAGCATCTTCTCAATGTTTCTCATTATGGCCACTTTCTGATGAGCTTTGAGAGGATATTCAATTCTCTTAGGGGTGGGAGCCCCCTACAAAGGAAGCAGTAGCTCAGGAAATGCCTTTAGCAGCAGGCACCAGTGTCACTCTACTGTTCTTAGTACCATCCTCCCTTCTAAGAAACCCAATTCTTGCTGGGTGCAGTGGCTCACATCTGTAATCCCAGCACTTTGGGAGGCCAAGGTGGGTGGATCACTTCAGGTCAGGAGTTCCAGAAGAGCCTGGGCAACAGGGTAAAACCTCATTTCTTCTAAAAATACAAAAATGAGTCGGGCATGGTGGAGTGTGCCTGTGATCCTAGCTACCCAGGAGGCTGAGGCAGGAGAATCACTTGAACCCAGGAGGTGGAAGCTGTAGTAAGCCAAGATCGCACCACTGCACTCCAGCCTGGGAGACAGAGCAAGACTCCATCTCAAAAAATATATTAAAAAAAAAAAAAAGAAAAAAGAAACCCAATTCAATCCTGTCCCCCTTCATCTCCCCAGCCACCTGGGAATCACTTCCAGGGATAGTCAACCATCTCATCCAAAATCATTTATTATACCTACCTCACCCAAGACCCAGTTCCATCTGGAAAGAAACAAAAAAGCAAATCATATTCACCTTATACCAGAAGTTCACAGTGATGGTAATCCCCCCATTTAGTAATGACTCTATATGATGCCACCTGCAAGAAAACAAACAGGCTCCTGTTTACCACTGATACTTTTGGGGTGGTGAGGCTGGGGGGGGGGGTGAAAAACTAGGTAGAGGCCAGTTAAGGAAGATAGTGAAGATAGTATCTTTACACTCATCCTGTGAAAAAACACACACTGGGGTTAGAGGTAGTGGTGTTCAGTCTCTAAATACCAAAGAACCAAGAACAGTTTCTCAAGGCTCAAACCTCTGGAATCTCTTTGGACTTGAAGAACTGTCATCCTGTCCTAGAGACAGGGGCTATGATTCCCCCCACCCTGCACCAGTTCAGCACACTCACATCTGGATATGCCAACCTCCCTATAGACCACATAAAACCAATCTTGCCATAACTCAGAAGGGACACAGACAAGGCTTTCCAGGGAATGGAAAAGAAAGCTCCCAAGAAGCCCCCAGCCCTAGCCGCCTTCTCACCAGTACATTGGGATGTAAAGAACATCACCAGGGCCAACCACTGTTTCGTAACCAACGACATTTTGGAAATTAGGGAACCTCTCGTAGTCAGGATTGTCAAAGTCCACCTAAGAGGTTCAAAAGAAAGAAAAAAAATATCAGTCAATCACCAAATCTTTACCAGTAAAACTACGTGCCAGTTTGGTAGTAAAAACAAACAAACAAACAAAAAGATGCCTTTAAAAAGTCTTTAGAATTTATAACCAGCAGAAGATATAATGCACATTAAACTCTGAGAGAGAACCATGTAAGACAGTCCACGTTTGAATGTTAAATGATAAAGAATTCTAAGCCTTCAGTGCTCCTGAGGTCAGAGGACCTACTCCACAGCCCGAGGATATAAGGAATTATCCTCCAAGCAAACCTTCAGAAACTTTCTCCCAAAAACATATTCTAACCAGCAAAGACTCCTACATGAAGTAGCTAGACAGCTTTCTGAAGAAAGGAAAGGATAATTCTGGATGGCCACAGTCAGTCACATACCTCACTTAAATCCAGGAAATATATTAAACGATATAGCTCAGTTTTATTCACCCTTTTCATATCAAAAAGAAACAGTATCCATGACAAAAGCAAACAATGATTAAATCCAATGGAAACATTTTGTTCCATGAACTTATAAGCCAATCAAACAGAGTAACAACCAGAGTCATCAGCATCAATGACAGGGTCTGCCTGGAGAATTAACTCTGTGGGGCTAGTCATACTTAAAAACATTCGGTGGCCACTCCAGGGAGCCTGGATATGTGAGCTACACTGAAATTATCCTCTTGGTGTGTTAAGGCAAGACCAGCCTATAATCCAAACCTGGCATATCACTATGGGGAAGGGGAAAGACATTCTAGCCTAGGCATTCCTACAATCTAGAGTTCTATATCCTTCTCAGACCGCACAAGCTCACCTGGCTCTGTCTGTCACATGGGTGATGAACAGGGTATGGGTAGAGGCACTCAAACTGATCCGGAGGGAATAAGATGCATCGCTTGTAGCCTTTTATCTGAGCAAAAAAGTTCTGCTGCTCATCATAGTGAGCAGGCGTCACATTTCCTGTAAGAAGAAAGGCATTTTTTATGCAGAACAGTGGTTCTACTGCACAAGCTGGAATACAGGACCCAGTGCTGGACAAAAACCCAGGCTGCCTTCCCAGCTAAGAGTTCCGAATCAAAATTTAGGCAGAAATCAGGGAAATTCCAATTACAACTCTCAGAAAATGAGATGTTACACTTGTATGGTAATAAATCCAGCAAACATCACTGGTTAAGGGTCCACTATCAGCTAGTTAAGTCAACTTTCCTAAATGAAGGCTGCTGCCCTTATTGGAAGCAAGAGCACATCAAAATGATACTCGAAAATCTGGTAGGGTCATCAATTGTGTATACATGTACTCTCCCTGACTATGGCAGGAATTCAAGGGAAGCAAAACAGAAATGACTGGTATCAACAACATATACAGGAGGAGTTAACCAGCCATTCTAAGTCATATGATTAGGTAGCTCTGTATTTACTTTGGTTAGCTCTGTGGAACTCAACGATTCTCAACCTTTCCTCTCACTTCCATACACCTAAGGGATGCAATAATTTTTTTTTTTTAAGAGACAGGGTTTTGCCATGTTGCCCAGGCTGGTCTCAAACTCCTGGGCTCAAGTGAACTGTCCGCCTCAGGCTCCCAAAGTGTTAGGGTTACAGGCGTGAGCCACCACATCCAGCCAAGACAGCACTTCTTGGAGCAACACTGGGGCTCACTGGTACAAGCGATTTTCGTTGGAGGGAAGAATATCAGGTGACTGAAAAGAGTGCTGTATAATTTAAATCTGGCAAATTATTTTACTCTTACTATTTTTTTTTGAGATGGAGTTTCGCTCTTTGTTGTCCAGGCTGGAGTGCAGTGGTGCAATCTCGGCTCTCTGCTACCTCTGTCTCCCAGGTTCAAGCAATTCTCCCGTCTCAGCCTCCCGAGTAGCTGGGACTACACGTGGCTGCCACCACGCCTGGCTAATTTTGTATTTTTTTTAGTAGAGATGGGGTTTCACTATGTTGGCCAGGCTGGTCTCAAACTCCTGATCTCAGGTGATTCACCTGACTCGGCCTCCCAAAGTGCTGGGATTACAGACGTGAGCCACCATGCCCTGTGGCACATTATTTTAAATGCCACCTTGAATTAGTTGTGCCCTAGTGTATGTTCCATCTACTCCTTTATAACTAGGACCATGTCTGTTGTTTGGCCTTTGCACAGTCCATTAGTTGAACACACACTTTTGCAGGGCATGGAATTTAGAAAATATTCCGCAGCTCTGTCCGGGTATGCCAAGACAGATGCCTTCTTAAGTGATGAGAGACTACATGCATCCTCAAAGGAGAACTGTTCTCTCATCTCTACCCAAGGGATCCACTTCCACGCACCTACCACAGAAAATGCAGCAACAGAAAGACTTAAGAATCAAGTAAATCAGAACTGGCTCTTTCTTCGCAGGTCAACCAACAGTTGGTTTCAAAGGGGCAGGTAAGACCAGCCACAGTGGTTCACATCTGTAATCCCAACACTTTAGGAGGCCAAGGTGGGAGAATCACTTGAGCCCAGGAGTTCAAGACTAGTCTGGGCAACATAGGGAGACCCTCATCTCTACAGAAAAATATTTTAAGAATTAGCCAGGAATGGTGGCTTACATCCATAGTCCCAGCTACCTGGAAGGCGGAAGTAAGAGGATCATTTGAGACTGGGATGTTAAGGCTGCAGTGAGCCCTGATCAGGCGACTGCACTCCAGCCTGGGTGACAGAGCAAGACATTGTCTCAATAAAAAAACAAAAACAATAAATAAAGAGGCAGGTAAGTGTTAATTCACAAGCCACATGAGTGGAAATCTCTATTAGTACCAGCAGCAAAAGATCCAAATCTGAAGAATGGACAATCAAATGAGAAGAAACCAAGTAGCTCAGTGGTGAATGACAATAAGTAACTTCTGTGCTTCCTTGTTCAACCCAGGTTATTCACCATTTACTAAGTACCTACCATGGGCCTGGCACTGAGCTACTGCCAGAAATAAAAATAAGAATGAAACAATGACCCTGCCTCATAAATAGCTCTCATTCTCCTCAGTGGAGTTTAAAGGGCTCTCCTTTCATTTAAAAGGAAAAAAAAAAAAAAAAAAAAACAAATTCACATATTTATTAGTGTATGCATAAATTTCTCTAGCAGAAAGCACAGTAACTAATAATATGCAATACCTCCAGGGAGGAAACTGAAAGACTGAGAGACGCGGTGGAAGAGGTATTAATATTTATCACTACATACCTATTTAAACTGTTTGAATTTAAACTCCACGAATGTATTATCTATTTAAAAGATAAAGTTGAATTCATATTAAAAAATAAGTTTCTGGTCTTTTACTGGGATAAAAATTTTCTGGATACAAACAGATCTAGTAGAGAAAAGCGGTACAGTCATATGCCACATAATGACATTTTGGTCAACAACAGACTGCATCTACAACAGTGCTCCCATAAGATTATAATGGAGTAGCCCTGCACAGGTATACCATTTTTTATCTTTTTTTGGCAATAAAAAAATTTCCAACCATTTTTTATCTTTTATATAATATTTTTTTATTTTGTCACATTTTTCCTGCAGTATTTGATACCATATTTTTACTTATCTTTTCTCTATTTAGCTACATTTAGATACACAAATACTTATCATTGTGTTATAACTACCTACAATATTCAGCACAGAAAAATGCTAACACCATTTAGCCTAGGTGTATAGCAGGCCACACAATCTCGGTTTGCGTAACTATACGATGTTGCACAACAACGAGGTCACCTAACAATGCATTTCTCAGAACGTATCCTTGTCATTACGTGTCACATGACTGTAATTCAGAGAGGTCCCTAATATCTCAGCATATGCACTCACATACCAGCTGGGGAAAGGAAAAGGGAACGTTTTAGAATACCTGAAACTAGCTCAAAGACCCGACATACATTCCGTATGAAAGTCTTAACTGCAGTGGTAAAAAAAAAAAGAAAAGAAAAAAAAAAAAAAAGAAAGACCCGACATCATTATTTCATCTAATCTTCACAACTATTTACAAGACATTATCATGTTTTATTTCTTTCCCTTTTTTTTTTTAAGAGACAGGGTCTCACTCTGTCACCCAGGCTGCAGTGTACTGGTGCAATCATAGCTCACTGCAGTCTCAAACTCCTGGCCTCAAGCAATGCTCCTGCCTTGGCCTCCCAAAGTGGTAGGATTACAGGCATGAGCTACCATGCCTGACTCTATTATGTTTCTTTTACAGATGAGTAGGCTGAGGTTTAAGAAAGTGAAGTGGCTTGTTCAAAGTCATGGAGCTAATAAGCAGTGAAGACAGGATTAGAAATGAGGTTCAGGGCCGGGTGTGGATGCTCACGCCTGTAATCCCAGCACTTTGGGAGGCCAAGGCAGGCAGATCACAAGGTCAACAGTTTGAAACGTGGATGACCAACATGGTGAAACCCCGTTACTACTAAAAAAATACAAAAATTAGCCAGCCATGGTGGCACACACCTGTAGTCCCAGCTACTCAGGGGGCTGAGGCAAGGAGAATCGCTTGAACCCAGGAGGTGGAGGTTGCAGCGAGCCAAGATCATGCCATTGCACTCCAGCCTGAGTGACAGAGCGAGACACTGTCTCAGGGAAAAAAAAAAGAAATCAGGTTCATGTCTCCAAGCCATGATGCTTTTGAAAGATTTCTTACCTTCCATGCCGATGAGCAACAGGTTAGAGGTCAGCTGCCCCCAGCCACGCTTTCCCTGTTGCTTATTAATCCAGTTCCAGTTAAAACCCAAGAAGTCCATGACAATCTTCCTGCCCACAGTGTCATTGAGCGTTTGCTGCAGATACAACCTATGTTTCCCAAGAAGAAAATCCTATGAGTGTATGTACACACAGCCACTGGCATGGCCTCCCCATATCTGAAAATACAAACCCAAATCTGTACCAGCATCTCCCACAGAGAACAGATGTAGTCATGCAATCCTCACCCAACATGGATTCTCATGAAACTGAATTCTTACTTTCCTTCACTGAGTTCTGTTCAACACCAAACTTTTTAATTTATTGTTTCTTTTTGTTAAGAAACAGGCTCTCACTATGTTGCCCAGGTTGGTCTCAAACTCTTGGGCACAAGCAATCCTCCTGCTTCTGCCTCCCAAAGTGCTAAGATTACAGGTGTGAGACACCGTATCTGGCCCCCAAACTTTAAGGAAGTGATGCTTAACCTTTTTTGGGTCACAGAATGACTCTTTTAAGAATCCAAGGAGTAGGAGGGTGGTATGAAAACTATAACTTAAAAAAAAAAAAATCTCGAGAAGAAGTCCCAGCTACTCGGGAGGCCGAGATAGGAAAATCACTTGAATCTGGGAGGCAGAGGTTGCAGTAAGCCGGGATCGCGCCATTGCACTCCAGTCTGGGTGACTAGAGCAAGACTCCATCTCAAAAAAATGAATACATAAATAAATAAAAAGAATCCACGGAAGTTCTCCATAAAAATGCACACACACACAGAATTTTCACACAATTTCAGATTCCTAGAAGCCTATCCAGAGACCCTAGAATGATGAATCAGTTTTATTCCAGAGACACCAGAGCCTCAGACATCTCCTCTGGCCCTTGATGACCACTGTGGTAGATTGTATTACTGTTCACCAAGAGGTGGTTCCTTCAGTGTGGGAGTTTTCTTTCACATCCCCTTGAAGACAGTCTTATTTAACCTGCTCTGGCCAAGAGATGTGTTGTTTCCAACTGTAACTTAAGAACCAACCAGTCCACACTACCACATCTCTTTCCCTCTGCCACAGCAACCCAAAAGTTCCAGACAGTAGCCGCTAGGGCAATCTTAGTGGCAGAGCGAATAAGATGATATAAAGAACAATATGACATTGACCATGATGAACATGTAGTGATAAATAAGCCTCTGTTGTTTCTAGCCCCTGAGCTCTGGTTTGAAGCCTAGTTTATCTTAACTGATTCCGCCGCCTAACCTGTTGCAGCCTTCTATAGCTGAAGTAAGGAAGACAGCTTATTAGGTAAAGACCTTAGGCTCCTAACATACCTGAGGAAGGTCGTAAGTCACTTAAGGGATATGAAAACCCAGAAACGCCTGAACAAGCCCACAAGTGACATTTAGTAAGTGTGCAAACCTGAAAAAAAGACAAAAGCATCTCTTTCCTGGTCCTGAGATCATTACTTCAAAAGGCTCAAAGGGGTCAGGTGCAGTGTCTCACACCTGTAATCCCAGCACTTGGGGAGGCCAAGGGAGGTACATTACCCGAGCTCAGGAGTTTGAGACCAGGCTGGGCAACAAGGCAAAACCTGGTCTATACCAAAAATGCAAAAAATTAGCCAGGCGTGGTGGTGGTAGCGTGTGCCTGTGGTCCCTGCTACTTGGGAGGCTGAGGTGGGAGGATCAGTTGAGCCTGGGAGGTAAAAGTTGCAGTGAGCTGAGATCACGCCACTGCACTCCAGCCTGGGTGACAGAGCAAGACCACCACACACACAAAAAAAAGTTAAAAGGCATCTCCCTGCCTAGAATTGCAATGTTTAAGGCAATGCTAATCAGAAAATCTTTTTTATTTTTTAGAGGCAGAGTTTCACTTTATCACACAGGCTGCAGTGCAGTGGCGTAATCTTGGCTCACTGCAACCTCTGCTTCCTGGGTTCAAGTGATTCTCCTGCCTCAGCCTCCCAAGTAGCTGAGACTACAGGTGTGCACCACCATGCTCGGCTAATTTTTACATTTTTAGTAGAGACGGGGTTTCCCTATGTTGGCCAGGCTAGTCTCGAATGGCTGACTTCAGGTAATCTGACCGCTTCAGCCTCCCAAAGTGCTGAGATTACAGGTGTGAGCTGCCACACCCAGCCTCAATAGGAAATCTTGATAAGTCGGAAACACTACCTTTGTAGGAATGTGGAATCCTCAAGACTCAATGCAACTCTCCCCAAAGATAATAATATATATATTCACACAAAAATTATGCAAGTAACTTTGAAAGAGTCAGTGACACTCCCCAAATATGAGTCTAAACGATATTAGAATTACACCAGAACAGTAAATGCTCAAAATAGCTCAGAGAATCCTAATACACTTTACCCCATAATCACAACAACCTGTCCAATCATACAGTGAAGCTGGTCAGTGCTAAAGTCAGCTGATAGGGCAAAATTTATAATCAATTAAAGAGTTTTCCTTGAAAACTCTTTAATCATCCCTAAAGTACGGATTACACTCATTCTTAAGCAAAATGCTCTCACTATGGGAGGCAAGAAACTTTAAGTGACTGACGAACCACAAGAGTCACATATCTTACATTCATTCTAGGGTATATGTTCATTTAAAGGAATTACACATTCCACTGCATCATTTAAACCAATCTTTTTCTCAATGTTGGGTGTGTGTGTATGAAGTGTGCACCCACACACTGTTAAATTTGAGGAAATTAATGCATGAGTTAACGGAACTGAACCAATATATAAGACATCATGGACAGATCAATCACAGTTCATATCCTGGAAACTCTTCTGGTCAAAAATCCCATCATCATGACAACTGCTAAGTATTAAGAAGAAAAAAAGATATTTCATATCCATTCACTAAGCCACAGACTGCTGACAGGCAGTCAGAACAGGAGTGAGGCAAGAGACTAGAGAGAAACCCAGGGTTGGACACCAAATATGAGAGGGTCATTCACTGTGAAGTACTTAGCAAAAGCAATTCCCCAGAGGTAGTGTTATAGTGTGGGACCGAATACTGTCTGGGACCTACATAAGAGCTGTCCTCATAAACAGGAATAAGAGCAGAGAGGAAGAATCACTTTCTTGTGTGTCTGGTGTTTCTGCTGACTTAGGAAAAACAAATTTAATCTGATCTTCCCTAAGCTAGAGAATCCTGACCTTCATTACTCCAAAATCACAACAAACCATACAACTTTTCAGGTTGAACTATCCCCAGTCATCACAATACTTAAGGACAATGGCTACAAACTGGCACTTTCAGAGCTAAATCCAGTGACACACATTTTTGTTTGGCCCCTGCAACTGTTTTTTTAAATCTAATTTAATTGCTCACATTTAAAAGTCAAAAGATTTTAAATAAAAGTCCTGATTTTAAACTTCTCTTGAAAATCAGAATATCTCGCAACCGTAAAATTGCACTCCAAAACTGAAGCAAGCACAGTCAAGTAATGACTTCTCACTATGGTTTTGTTCTCGTTTTTAATTTTGTAGAGACTAGCTCTCACCGTACTTCCCAGGCTGGTCTTCAACTCCTGGGCTCAAGCAATCCTCCCGCCTCAGCCTCCCAAAGTGCTGGGATTACAAGCATGAGCCACCCAGCCCAGCCTTGACTTCTCACTTTGAACACGGCTTATGCCTTCAGCTTCATCACAGATTTCACCCAGACAATATTACTCCTTTCATTCACCTGCCTGACCCTTCTAGGCAACTAACTCTCACTTTATGAGGAAGAAGATGAGAAACCAGAGACTCATAGCTCAAGTTTAATCATTCCCTCATCCCTCAAGCTACAGAACTAGCTGGCTGTGGCACCAAGAAACACGAAGAACTCAAATCCCTTAAAGGCTTGAAGACCAGACTTCTCTTTCAATAAGAATCCAGAGATGGGAGAGGCCAATTTCTACTTCACCCAATTCTGCCACACCTTCAAACAAGTATAGGAAAGGAAAATGAGTGCCCTAAATCCAACAGAAAACTACGATTTGGGAGTTTACCTCTCTTCCCCTCCTCGCTGCTGAATATCCTGCAGTTTCTCAACAAACTCATGAAATTTCATTTCTTCCCTGTTGGACCTCGGCTTAAAGTTCTGGAAATTAGCCATCTTCTTCTCATCATAGTACAAGAACTTGTGGGTGCTGGCACTGTACACAGAGAAGTCTCCATTGCCAATATTCTCTTGCAGGTATTCAAGATCCCATTTCAAGGCAGGATACACAAGATTGGTGTCGGTCAGCACCACAGGCTCCTAAATGAAAACACCAGGTGAAAAACACCAAATGAAGTAATGCCAAGGAGCCGGTGGGTTCGCTTCCAAGATCCCATCTACTTCTCAACTTCAGAGTAATTTCTCCCGTTAATCAGCACGAACCCCTGAAGTTCCCTATCTCCTCGCCCTTCTCTCCACCTTCCCACAGGCCCTAGTCTAGAGCCCCGCCAGTCTCCCATCTCTTTCACCACTCGCCTCTGACCTCTCAAAGGGATACCTTCCTCGACTCCCTTTAGACACGGCCCCGCCCCCCACCTCATTCTCAATAAGCTCCTCCGCCCGGGGGTCGCTCTGACTCAGACGTGGTATGGGCCTAGTCGGGAAGCTATAACTGCGCAACTGGGATTCATCCCAGGCGGGGCCGAGGGCTCCGGCCTCCTCCCGGGGCTCTCCAGAGCCAGACGCCGCGGCCTCCGCCGCTGTCGCCGCCATCTCCGCCGCCAGGGACGGACCCCGCCGGAACCGGAAGCTCCGCCTATTCCGGACAAAAAAACACAGACACAACGGAAATCATAGAGATGAGCTGCGAGAGAGAGCGGTCCAGAGACACAAAGAACGGGGAGCCGAGGCCTTGAGGGAGCGCTTCCTAATGGTAACCTGCAGCTCTGCATCCTGGCTCCACTCCTGAAGAAGTGGGGCTAGACACTAGTCCCACAGAATAGCGATGATCGTCCGGTAGAGCAAAACACAAAAAAATGCTGCCCCAGTGTGCCCACGTCTACACACGAGTCAAAGAAGGAAGCAAGTTCAGTTAGGCATTAAACTTTACACTTATGAATCGGGAGAAAAGCAAACTCTTGACCCACCTAAAGAAGTCAGAAGGATGCGTTCGGATCAAAGAAAAAAAAAAAAAGTCAGAAGGAAAAGCAATGATCACATTGGTAGATGTAGGGCAAAGGCTGCCTGAAGGCCTAGGCAAAAGATACACGGCAAGTTGAATTCTTCCAAAATCAAGGACAGTTTTCTTTTGTTTAGCATCATTTGATTTTTCTGCTTATATCACAAATATAGATTCAAACAATTATAAAAGGCCATATTAATTACCTCTATTGGTAACATTGGTTTCATGGCAAGCATATATTCAAGTAGGAGAAATGGTGATATAGGAAGAAAAATCGAATTGATTTTATAATCAATATAGATTGAATCTATATTGATTATAAAAGGCCGTATTAATTACCTCTATTGCTTACTTGGACAGTTCTTCTGACTGGCTGTGAGAGGCCCAATTCTAAGATGTATCCCAAGATTTGTACCCTATGGTGTACACAATTCTGTATACATTTCTCCCCTTAAAAGAAAACACGACTGCGAATATGATAGAGTGTCACTCCTGTAGTTAGGTTAGCTTATATGACAAAGATGTAATTAAAGCCCCTAACCAATTAACTTTAAGGTAATCAAAAAAGATGATTTATCCTGGTGGGCTTAATCTTATCACTCTAGCCCTTTAAATCGGGGCTAGAGGTCAGAGACAGAATCTAAGAGATTTGAAACCACAGCACAGCTGTCCTGTTTGCCTTGAAGGAGCAAACTGCCATATGGCAGGAAATGGCAGGTGGACTCTAGGAGCTGAGAAAGGCTCATGGGTGACAGCCAACAAGAAAGTGGGCACCTTAATCCTACAAATGCAAGTAACGGAATTCTGGCAACAACCACTGAACTTGGGAAAGGACACACACAGATCCTCAGATGAGATCAACAACCCAGCCAACACTTTGATGTCAGCCTGAAAAGACCCTGAGCTGAGGACTCAGCCAACCAGTACCTGGACTCATGGAATATGTAAGAAAATAAATTGGTATTTTGGGCTGCTAAATTTATAGTAATTTGTTACGCCCCAATAGAAACGAATGCACTGGCTTAACTATGTAATTACGCTACATAGTAACCATGCTACATCAAACCAATAATAGGGCTACGTCTGTGGAAGGGTTTGAGGCTCTAGGTGACAATCAAGGCTTTCATTTAATCTGCAGTGTTCGAATTTTTTTTGTGTG
This sequence comes from Cacajao melanocephalus, assembly GCA_963573385.1. Taxonomy (NCBI): domain Eukaryota; kingdom Metazoa; phylum Chordata; class Mammalia; order Primates; family Pitheciidae; genus Cacajao; species Cacajao melanocephalus. Next base: position 93,035 of record CAUYLG010062798.1, on the reverse strand, counting down.
TGTGAGATAGGGTCTTATTCTGTCACCCAGGCTGGAGTGCAGTGGTGCAATCTCAGTTCACTGCAACCTCCGCCTTCCCAGCTCAAGCAATCCGCCTACCACAGCCTCCTAAGTATCTGGGACTACAGGCACATGCCACCTGGCTAATTTTTTTTTTCTGTAGAGACAGGGTTGCGCCATGTTGCCCAGGCTGAATGTTTGAATTTTTACAAGAATGTATTGATTCATAACCTTGGGAATTAAAAATAAATTAGGTCAGGTATTGTGGCTCATGCCTGTAATCCCAGGACTTTTCGAGGCTGAGGCAGGAGGATCACTTGAGCCTGGGTGTTCCAGACCAGCCTGGGCAACGTAGCAAGCCCTCATCTCTGCAAAAAAATTTAAAAATTAGCCTAATGTGGTGGTGCATGCCTGTAGTCCCAGATACTAGGGAGGCTGAGGTGGGAGAGGTGGGAGGATTATTTGAGCCTGGGAGGTGGAGGCTGCAGTGAGCCATGATCATGCCACTGCACTCCAGCCTGGATGACAGAGCAAGACCCTGTTTTACTAAAAATAAAGAAATAAATTAAGATCAAGAAGATTCAAAGAACTAAAATCAAGAATGAAACAGGGATATTACCCCAAACAATAGGTGTATAAGGACATATTATGAACAATTGTATGTCAAAAAATTAGAGAACCTAGATGAAATGGCCAAATTCCTAGAAAGGCACAAGGTATAATAGCTGGTTCAAGAAGAAATAGAAAATCTGAATAGACCTGTAACAAGAGATTGAATTAGGAATCAAAAACATCCCATAAAGAAAAGCCCAGAAATTGGGCGCAGTGGATTACACCTGTAATCCCAACACTTTGGGAGGCAGAGGCGAGCAAATCACTTGAGCCCAGAAGGTTGCAAGCAGACTGGGCAACATGGCGAAACCCAGTTTCTACCAAATACCACCAGCCAAAAAAAAAAACAAAAACAAAAACTAGCAGACATGGTGGCACGCCTGTAGTCCCAGCTATTTGGGAAGCTGAAGTGGGAGGGTCACTTAAGCCCAGGAGGTAGAGATTGCAGTCCACCAAGATCATACCACTGCACTCTAGCCGTTTGAGACAGAGTTAGGCCTTGTCTCAAAAGAAAAGAAAAGAAAAGGCCGGGCACAGTGGCTTATACCTGTAATCCCAGCACTTTGGGAGGCCGAGGTGGGCAAATCACTTGAGGTCAGAAGTTCAAGACCAGCCTGGCCAACATGGTGAAACCCCCATCGCTACCAAAAATAAAAAAATTAGCCAGGCATGGTGGTGCACATCTGTAGTCTCAGCTACTCTAGAAGCTGAGGCAGGAGAATTGCTTGAACCTAGGAGGTGGAAGCCACAGTGAGCTGAGATCATGCCACTGCACTGCAGCCTGGGCAACAGAGCAAAACTTCGTCTCAAAAGAAAAAGAAAAGCTCAAGACCAGATGGATTCACTGATGTTCACCAAACATTTTTTAAAAATTAACACTGGGCCGGGCATGCTGTTCACACCTGTAATCCCAGCACTTAGGGAGGCTGAGGTAGTAGTTCAACCAATATGGTGAAACCCCATCTCTACTAAAAATACAAAATTAGCTGGGCGTGGTGGCACATGCCTGTAGTCCCAGCTACTTGGGAGGCTGAGGCGGGAGAATCACTTGGACCTGAGAGGCGGAGGTTGCAGTGACGTGAGATTGTGCCATTGCACTCTAGCCTGGACAACAAGAGCAAAACACCGTCTCAAAAAAAAAAAAAAAATTAACACCAATCCTTCATAAACTCTTCCAAAAAACAGAACATGTCTGAATTCATTGTATGAGGCCAGCATTACTGTGACATCAAAACAAGACAAAGACATCACAAGAAAACTGTAAACCAGTATTTCTTATGAACATAGATGCAAAAATCCTAACAGAATACTAGCCAACTGAGTCTAACATCATATACAAATAATAAAATACCATGACCAAGTGGGATTTATTCCAGGAATGCCAGGTCAGTTCAACATCTGAAAATGATCAGTATAACACACCATGTAGTGATCATATTTTATTAATTAATCATTTATAATCAACATAATACAATATATTAGTGAAAGAAAAAAAAACCCTACATGATCATCTCAATAGACACAGGAAAAGCTTTTGACAAACTCCAACACCCTTTCATGATAAACACAGGGTTCCAAAAGACACTGCAAGAAAGTAAGAAAAACCTACAGAGTCAGAGAAAATATTTACAAATTGTGTAAATCAGATGATCAGGAAATTGTATCTAGAATACATAAAGAACTCTTACAACTCAACAATAAAAAAGACAAACCAATTTAAAAATAAACAAACGGTTTGAACAGACATTCCTCCGAAGAAGATATACCATGGCCAATAAGCACATGGAAAGATGCTCAACGTTATTAGTCATCAGGGTACTGCAAATGAAAACTGCAATGAAATACCATTTACTGGTACTCACATGACAATATTAAAAAAAGACAATAACAGGTGTTGATAAAGATACGGAGAAACTGGAACCCTGACACACTGCTAGTGGGGATGGAACATGTCACAGCTGCTTTGAAAAACAATTTGGCAGTTCTTCAGAAAGTTAAACCATAGAGTTACCCTATGACCCAGCAAGTCTACTCCTAGGCATATAACCAAAAGGATAGAAAACGTATACCCAGACAAAAACTTATACAAAAATGTTCATAGCAGCATTATTCACAATATCCAAAAAAGCAAAACCAGCTCAAATGTCCATTAACTGATATGTGTTATAAATAAAATGCTGTACTGTACATTCATATAATGAAATATTATACAACCAAAAAAGGAATGACATACTGATATGTGCTACAACACAGACAAACTTTGAAAACATTATCCTAAGTGAAAGAAAATAGACACAAAAGGCCACATATTACATGATCCACTACCCTGAATAGGCAAACCCATTGAAACAAAGTAAATTAGCGGTTGCCAGCAGGTAGAAGTAGGGGTAATGTGCTAATGGTATGGGTTTTTTTGGAAGCAATAAAAATGTTTTAGAATTAGATAGTGATGATGATTGCACAACTTTGTAAATGTACTAAAAATTACTTTATTGTACACTTTAAAAGGGTGAATTTATTTGTTTTTGAGACAGAGTCTTGCTCTGTTGCCCAGGCTAGAGTATAGTGGCGTGATCTCAGCTCATTGCAACCTCTGTCTCCTGTGTTCAAGTGATTCTTCTTCCTCAGCCTCCCGAGTAGCTGGGATTGCAAGCATGCACCACCATGCCCAGCTAATTTTTGTATTTTTTAGTAGAGATGGTGTTTGGCCGTGTTGGCCCGGCTGGTCTTGAGCTCCTGATCGCAAGTGATCTTCCTGCCTCGGCCTCCCAAAGTGGTGGGATTACAGGCATGAGCCACCACGCCCGGCCTAAAAGCATAAATTTATGGCATGTGAATAAGATCTCAATAAAAATAAATTAGATCAATTCTGTTTCTTGACCTTAATTAGATCAGTGTTTGCTATTGGTTGAATGCAGATGTTGCCCAATTATTCTGAACATCAACTAGTGATGCTCATTTATAAGACGGCACGTTGTTGTATAGTTCTCCCCAAAATTTACATATTAAGTAGTATATATCCGTATTTATTTACTTTTAATTTTTATAACTTAAAAAAAGAGAGATGAAGTCTCACTATGTTTCCCAGGCTGTTCTCAAACTCCTGGTCTCAAGCCATTCTCCAGGCTAGGTCTCCCAAAATGTTAGGATTATAGGGGTGAGCCAAACCTCCCAGCTTATATCCATCTTTATTGCTGATATATACTTGAGAAATGTTTATAATAATAGGTTCTGCTCCCAAACTGTGGTCACCTGAAAAGTCACTGGAAATACATGCATATTTATCATGTGTAAGTTATTCAAATCCCAAGTGAAAACATTCATAGGCAAACATTATAGTGTCTCCAATTCTTCTGGTGAATTAGAGTTTGTTCATTATGGGCCGGTTTGAAATTTGTTTGTTTTATTCAAGTCCTACCACCTCTGAGACTTTAAGCTGTCTCTGGGGAGCTGCTTCTTGTGATAGGTTTAATTTTACATTTGTTGGGTTGAGGTGACTGAGACAGGCAGATGGAAACACGGACTGAAACTAAGGAGCCGCCAAGTCAGGGCCGATTTGTGAGTTGCACTAGCGTCTAAATGAAGATCAGCTGATTTGGAGAACAGAACAAGCAAGACGAACGGAATTTGAGGAATGATAACGTTTGGGGATGGAAGGAAGTGTCCGTGAAGGAGAGGAAAGCAAGCAGCCAGAGAAGAGAGTAAGACAGGCTCATCTCACTAGTACAGCTCCTGGGGGAGGTGGTTGAGCTGTCTACTTGAGTTGCTGAGGTCCTGAGTTCCCATCATCTCTGGGATGTCAGCTCGGGGAGAAAAAGGACACAACATTCTGAAATGTAAACGTGACCTGCCTGGTTTTCTCTTCTTCCCGCTTATCCCTGCCAGCCTCTATCCAACCCCTGGCTTCCCAACTCCGCATTTAGACCCCGCCCCTGTTGAACCCTTCGACATTTCTTCACTCCCGGCTTCCTCCGTCCGGTTTGGCCCGGCTCAGCCGCCGTGACGGGCCTTTGCGCATGTGCAGAAGGAAACCGTGAAGAAGGGGAAGATGGCGGTGGCCAGGGCCGGGCTCCTAGGAATCCGGCGGCTCCAAAGGGCATCCCGGAACGTGGTGCCGCTGGGCGCACGGACAGGTCCGCGAGAACGGGCGAGGCCTCAGTGTGGGAAGTGGATGCCTGAGGTTTGGTGTATCGGGAGGGGGGATTGTGCATGCGGCGGCGGCAGTGTCCGGGTAGGGAGCGGAGGTGGTGTTGATATATCCGGAAAATGGGTGGAGAGTCGCGCTGATCCTGCGAAATCCCGTGCTCGGATCTCTGCAGCCCCTGCGACTTGAAGCCTTCGGAGCGGCTGGAGAGCGGGGTCCCTTCTGACTTGTTCTCTTCTGCGCTTTAGCCTTCCACCTTACCAAGGACATGCTCCCGGGGCCCTATCCTAGGACCCCGGAAGAACGGGCCGCCGCCGCAAAGAAGTATAATATGCGTGTGGAAGACTACGAACCTTACCCGGATGAGGGCATGGGGTGAGACAGAGAGGGTCTGCTCGCACCCAAGTAGTGATGGCTGGGTTGGGTGGCTTGACTGTGACCCTTTCTCCCGAACCTTCTCATGACTCCTCGAGAGTCAATGAAGTGGGTGCTTTTCTCTGTGGAGGGAGGTGGGAGGGGGTGGGTGAGCAGCTGCAGCTGAGAGGACTTCAATTTTCTCCTTGGCTCAGGCTGTTTTCTCAAATGAAGAAGCCGAGGTTTTAATGGCTCCCTCGAGGACCCCCGAATAGCAGGAACCTTCCTTGGCTCTATCCAGAGCGTCGAGTTTCATTTAGATTGAGCATCTGCTGGGCTCAGGTGCTGTCATCCAGGCATGTGACCAGGTTGAAGCTGGACTCCTGTCATGAGAACCTTATTTGTAAACGGAGTACTCTGTATTTGCGTGTCCCTCTCCTTTTTTTTTTTTTTAGACGGAGTCTCGCTCTGTTGCCTAGGCTGGAGTGCAGTGCTGTGATCTCAGCTCACCGCAACCGCCGCCTCCCGGGTTCAAGCGATTCTCCTGAGTAGCTGGGATTCCTGGCGTGTGCCACCATGCTCGGCTAATTTTTGTGTTTTTAGTAAAGACGGGGTTTCACCATGTTGGGCAGGCTAATCTCGAACGCCTGAGCTCGTGATCCGCCCGCCTCAGCCTCCCAAAGTGCTGGGATTACAGGCATGAGCCACCACGACCAGCCGTGTGTCTAAAAAAAAAAAAATTCTCTTAGGGCTGTGGATATTATAGCAACTATTAAGCAGATTAAACAGCCAGCCCCCTTACTCCAGTTGATATTATCCTATCCCTTCCACCCTCTTCCGTATCCGTACCCACATAACATCCCGATGGTTAGTTGTCTGAAGTGATTATCACTTTTATTTCCTGTCCTAACATCACTCTTTCAATTTTGGTTTCAGCAGTTTCTATGCTTCTTGTTATACAATCATTTTCTGTGACACATGTCTAGTTGTCATCATTTCCTGTTTTTTATTATGTTGTGGACAAGAGCAGCCTTGTTCAAAGTCAGTGTCAGACAAACCTGGATTTGTTGGGGAAAACCCAGCTTAGCAAGGGTCCCATGAGGTGTTTGAGACATGGAGATGAATGCCAACTGGGTGGTCAACGAACACAGTTACTATGAGAAGAATGCTTCTCCAATCTGTTCCCTTTTTGTTTTTAATTCCAATTAGCTGGGTGACTTTGAATTCAGACCCTAAACTTTTAATTTTTCATTTTCTATCCGATGAGGGAATCAGAGTACAGTCATGTGTCATTTAACAACAGGGACACATTCTGAGAAATGTGTTGTTAGGCGATTTCCTCATTGTATGAACATCAGAGAGTGTGCTTACCTAAACCTAGATGGTATAGCCTTCTACACAGCTCGGCTTTATGGTATGGCCTATTGCTCTTAGGCTATAAACCTCTACAGCATGCTGCTGTACTAAATACTGTGGGCAATTGTTACCCAATGGTATTTGTGTATCTAAACATATCTAAACATAGAAAAGGTATAGTAAAAAAATGCTATAAAAGATAAAAAATGGTACACCTGTATAGGTCAGCTTTATTATAAACTTATGGGACCTCCCCCTTGTATATGTGGTCTGTCCTTGACCGAAATGTTATATGGCACATGAATGTTATTGATTGTTGAATTCCCTTTCAGCTCTAATATCACATGATTGTGTGACATTTTATCTTTTTATTGGAAGAAGGTTAGGGAAAGTTGGTGGGTTTTTTTTTTTTTTTTGAGAGTGTTTCACTCTTGTTGCCCAGGCTGGAGTGCAATAGTATGATCTTGGCTCACTGCAACCTCCACCTCCTGGGTTCAAGGAATTCTTCTGCCTCAGCCTCCTGAGTGGCTGAGATTATAGGTACCCGCCACCAAGCCCAGCTAATTTTTGTATTTTTAGTAGAGACGAGGTTTCGCTATGTTGACAAGTCTGGTCTTGAACGCCTGACCTCGGGTGATCCACCCACCTCGGCCTCCCAAAGTGCTGGGATAACAGGTGTGAGCCACTGTGCCTGGCCCAGGGAAAGCTTATATATGTTGAAATGTTTCAGAGTTTGCCATGAACTTTTAAGTACAATTTGAACTTCTATGGTTAGTTCAATGCTAAGTGACTAGAACTTGAGCTCTTGCCTTGAAATTTAGGTCCTTTGTCCTTAGGTGAGGCAGTTATCTCTGCCACTTAGTTTCTCATCCCTAATATGAGGAGACTGAATTCAGTCTGAAGGCTGCTCACAGCCCCTTCCAGAAGTTCTTGCTGTCTTTCAGGTATGGTGACTACCCGAAGCTCCCTGACCGCTCACAGCATGAGAGGGATCCGTGGTATGACTGGGACGAACCAGACCTGAGGTTGAACTGGGGTGAAACGGTGAGAAAGACTGTATCTCATTTGACCTTCCTTCTCCCTTTGTCTTCTTGGAGATTCTTTAGCTCAGATGGCACTTCTTCAACTAAATAACACTAAACTTTTCTGCTCAAGGAGGCAAGGTCCAGTGATGTGAGATCTGAGGTTGCATGTGGCACACTGAATGGGATGTCTGGGAATAATGAAAGCTCTGTACTGTGAAAGTTGTGCACTTCCATGATTGAGCTGACCCTATTCAGCAGAACCTAGGCAGAGGCCAGCATCCAATCCTGTGGGGCAGTGTGCCTCAGAATATTGCCCTAGGGCAGTAGAATGCTTCTGTCTAGCCTTGTATTGGGCTCTGATCACTCTGGACTTGCCTGCATTTTGCAGGAAGAGTAGTATGTGACAATTATTTGTCTTTCTGCCTCAGATGCACTGGGATATAGACATGTATACCAGGAACCGTGTGGATACGTCCCCCACACCTATTTCTTGGGATGTCATGTGTAAGCAGCTCTTCAGCTTCGTGGCTTTCATGACGTTCATGTTCTGGGTAGGGCATAAGTACCCTGTCTACCAGCCTGTGGTGAGTATCTGAGAAGTGCTCTCTTAGGCACGTTTGCTCATTTCTATTTCCTGAGGGAGTAAAGTCTCTGGGGTAGGAATCCAATCAATACCAAGCTTGGCTTCCCAGAGTCTTAGGAGATAGGAAGATAGGAGGGCCTTAGCCAGCAGAGCACTCCTCCATCCCTACTTTTTGGACCAGTCTGAGTGAGTAGATACACTTTAGGACTAGATGAGCAACTAGTGTATGGAAACCAGCTGGTCTCCAGAGTTGCCATTTGGGGATATTTACTAACAATATTTCATTAAGTGATCTTTCACAATAGAGTTAAGGAATCTTGAGCTAAAATCTTATCCTTTGTTAGACAATGTGAAGGGCACTTCCTGTAATATACTGGAAGCAATTAAGTATTAGAGGCATAGACTTACATTTTGGAGAATGTAAAGGACATAGAAAGTGATTCCTCTAGCTTTCAGGAAGTTTAGTTAAGAAAATTTAGATAAGTGACATGAGCAACATTTAAACAGACATGTGGGAATTCTGCACAATTTATGTGTATATATGCTTACAGTGAATGTATATGCTTAGCGGTATGAGTTACTGTCAAGGAGAAGGTTTAGCTAGAGCTATACATAAAAAAAGGATTTCGGTGGTGGGAAGTTGGAGAAAACATTTGGGGCAAGAGAAAACAATGAAGGAGGCCAGGCATGGTGGCTCGTGCCTGTAATCCCAGCACTTTGGGAAGCTGAGGCAGGCGGATTGCCTGAGCTCAGGAGTTCGAGACCAGTCCGGGCAGCATGATGAAACCCTGTCTCTACAAAATATACAAAAATATTAGCCGGGCATGGTGGTACGCACCTGTAATCCCAGCTACTTGGGAGGCTGAGGCACAGGAATCCTTTGAACTCACTTGGGAGGTACAGGTTGCAGTTAGCTGAAATCATACTACTGCCCTCCAGCCTGGGGGAGAGAGCAAGACTGTCTTTAAAAAAGAAAGAAAGAAAGAAAACAAGGAAAAGGAGAGTGAGTTAGCTAGAGTAAAATAGATGTGTAAGATAGTTCCTAGATAACCAGCTGCGTTGGTTTCCTGGAGACCTGCTAAAAATTCAGATTCCCAGGCCCCACTTCTCAGTGTTCCTAATTCAGAAACATCACAGTAGGGCTCTAGAAGCAATTTTTTAACAACTCCCAGGTAATTCTGATGTGCATCTAGATTTGGAAATCACTGTGTTAAAAAATATTGTGAGGTGAGTTGATCAGTTACATTGGACAGCTTTTATTTCATTGCTAAGTGATTTGGACTTGGTGGCGTAATAAAGCGTTAATTCAACAAATACTTATGGAGCCTCTACTATGTACCAGGTGCAGACTGTGCTAGCGGTTGGGGATACAGTGATGACTTACTTGGTCTGTCACTAGGTGGCAGGGAGCCATTTTGGGTTTTCGAACAGAAGAGTGACATAATAAATGCTGAGTTCTTAGGAAGATTAACCTGGGAGTGGTCTCCAGGATGTATTGGAAGGAGAGTGGCTGAAAGCAGGGAGGCTGCTGTGTTTGCAGTTGGCTGCCCAGTGCTACCTCTGCAGAGACAATCAATGTCCTGGAGGTAGCTGGGATGTCTGTGTGCACTGACACGAGCCTTCCCACCAAGCCCCAGGGGCTCCATGCTGGAGAATGCACGTAGGGCTGGGGTGAGCACTAACTTCACTTCAGAAGAGCAAGAAACTGTGGCTCTTCCATTTTTCAGTTCTGTAAGCACATCACCCTTTTCTCCTCCCCTTGAGCTGTGTTCTCTGACAGCTGTTTGTTGGTAAAGCCAGCAGCCCCTAAAGCACGTCCCAGCCTTGTCTCCTCTGTGCTTTCCCCCCACCACTGCTCCTGCACGCCTCATTTGCTGGGCCACTTTAGTGGTGGAGCCATTAGAGGCTGAGTGACTTAAAGGAGATTGAGTCTGTCTCGACCCCGAGAGAGAGTGGGATGGATGGATGCATCGTCTCATTTAGAAAGCGTTGCCTCTGACTCTGACACTCTCTCTTTCTTTACCTCCCTCCCTCTCTTCCCCCCTTCCCCTCCCTTCCCTCTCCCCCTTCTCTCCCCCTTTCTCCTTCTCCCTCATAGTGTAGGCATCACTTCTCTTACAGTTTAGGCTCTCTTTCTGGCTTGGACTGCGTAGGGAAGAGGAGTGCAGTTCCTGCCATCCTAGCCCAGCTGGGTCTGACCAGAGGCTACTGCGTACCCATTTACCATGCATAACTGTTAACTCCGAGTGGGGTGTAGCCAGGTATTGACTGAAGACTGTATGTTCTTGCTGACCTGTGTTTTTTCCTTAGGCACCAAAGCAGTATCCTTACAATGATCTGTACCTGGAACGAGGCGGCGATCCCTCCAAAGAACCCAAGCCGGTGGTTCACTATGAGATCTGAGGAGGCTTCATGGGCTTTTGTGCCCTCTAACTAGGACTCCCTCATTCCTAGAAATTTAACCTTAATGAAATCCCTAATAAAACTCAGTGCCGTGGTATTTGTGCCTCATTTCCCCAGGACTAGTCACTGCCCTGAGGAACCTCATCCTTTTCCCTTTTTTCCTGCTTGATATCTGCCCTCTTCCCTATTTTCTTATTCTGAAATTTAAAGGATAGGAGGGTGGGGTGGATGGGTGCTTAAGCACAAGATGTGAATTTGTTAATTTCACTTGGGCTGTGAAGGTACTTGAGGGTTTTAGCTGTGTGGCAGGTGTTAAGGGTCAAGGAAGAAATGTTGCTGACTTCCCAAGTTGGAACAACATTTATTTCCCATAAAAAACCTTTCTAGGCTGGGTGCAGTAGCTCTTGCATATAATCCCAACACTTTGGGAGGCTGAGGCAGAAGGACTGCTTGAAGCTCAGGACTTGGAGAGCAGCCTGGGCAACATGATGAGACCCACCTCTGTGAAAAAAAAAAATTTTTTTTCAAAAAATTAGCTGGGCACAGCAGTATGCACATGTGGTCCCAGCTATGCAGAAGGCTGAGGTGGGAGGATCACTTGAGCCCAGGAGGGTGCAGTGAGCCGTGTTTGCAACACCATTCCAGCATGGACAACACAGCAAGACCCTGTCTTGCAAAAAACAGTGGCACAGCATGGTGTCTCACGCCTATAATCCCAGCACTTTGGGAGGCCAAGGCAGGTGAATCACTTGAGGCCAGGAGTTCAAGACCAGCCTGACCAACATAACAAAGCCCCATCTCTACTAAAAATACAAAACATTACCCGAGATTGGTGGTAAATGCTCATAATCCCAGCTACTCTGGAGGCTGAGGCAGGAGAATCGCTTAAACCCAGGAGGTAGAGGTTGCAGTGAGATGGTTGCCACTGTACTTCAGCCCGGGCGACAGAGCAAGACTGAAAAACAAAAACCTCCTTAATAATAGTGGTTAGTTGGAAAAAATTGTGCCCTAAGGTGTTTCAAATATATTACAGGATTAACGGGTTTTTTTTGTCCTGTCTGCCTAAGGCTGGGACTGCTTCTGATCTTATTTCCGTTATAAGAATATTTCTTATTCCAGAGTAGCTTCTTAATCATAGCATCTTAATAAATTGACATTACCTGTATTTATGAATTAGAGGACAGTTCAGCAAGTTACTATTGAACATGTTCATAGCTTTCATTACTTTTAATGACTCATCCACACTCCTGTAACAGCCTTAGAGGAAAACTATGTTTAACTCATGCATCTGTTTTTTTGTTTTGTTTAGAGATAGGGTCTTCCTCTCTTCCCCAGGCTGAAGTGCAGTAGCACAATCAGCTCCCTGTAACCTCAAACTCCTGGGCTCAAGGGATCTTCCTTGCTCAGCCTCCTTAGTAGCTAGGACTACTGGTACAAGACCTGATACAAAACCTATCTATCTTATTTTTTGTTGAAATGGGATCTTGCTATGTTGCCCAGGCTGGCTTGAACTCTTGGTCTCAAGCAATCCTGCCTCAGCCTCCTAAAGCACTGGGAATACAGGCAGGAGCCACTGTACTTGGCCCTCATGCATCTATTTTTTTTTTCTTTTGAGATGGAGTTTCACTCTTGTCGCCCAGGGTGGAGTGCAATGGTGCAATCTCGGCTCACTGCAACCTCCACCTCCCAAGTTCAAGTGATTCTGCCTCAGCCTTCCAAGTAGCTGGGATCACAGGTGTGTGCCACCACACCTGGCTAATTTTTGTATATATTTAGTAGAGATGGGGTTTCACCATGTTGGCCAGGCTGGTCTCAAACTCCTGACCTCAGCCTCCCACCTCAGCCTCCCAAAGTGCTGGGATTACAAGCGTGAGCCACTGCACCTGGCCTCCACTGGCTTTTTAGCTGTTTTCATTCTCTATAGCATTAATAATTTCCTTAACAAACATCTGTGTGTCTAATATGTATCAAACACTGATAGGCCCTGGAGATATAAAACTGAGCAAGACAAAGTAATCACCTTCAAATAGTTACATAGCAGACCAGCAGTTATAATACAAGGTGAAAATAATTGTCATTATTAATATTGAGACATAGGCTCACTCTGTTGCCCAGGCTGCAGTGTAGTGGTGTGATCACGGCTGACTGCAGCGTCTACCTCCCAGACCCAAGCAGTCCTCTCACCATAGCCTACCAAGCAGCTGGGACCACAGGTGTGCACCACCTGGCTAATTTTTATATTTTTTGTGGGCATGGTTTCACCATGTTGCTCAGGCTGGTCTTGAACTTCTGGGCTCAAGCAATCCACCTCCTGCCTTGGCCTCCCAAAGTGTTGGGATTATGGGTGTGAGCCACTATGCCAGGCCAAAAAGAATTTTTTTTTTTTTGAGACAAGGTCTCTGCCGCCCAGGCTGGAGTGCAGTAGCGTGATCTCAGCTCACTGCAACCTCCTCTGCCTCCCGGGTTCAAGCAATTCTCATGCCTCAGCCTCCTGAGTAGCTGGGACTACAGGCATACACCACTACGCCTGGCTAATTTTTGTATTTTTGGTAGGGATGGGGTTTCAGCATGTTGGCCAGGCTGGTCTCAAACTCCTGACCGCAGGTGATACACCCACCAAGGCCTCCTAAAGTGCTGGGATTACAGGTGTAAGCCACCGTCCCCAGCCTGTCTACAGAACATTTTTATATGGAAGTGGCACAATTTCTTCAACATAAAAAATACATGATCTTTTCACGGCCCCCTCCTCACCTGAAGTTCTCTAGCTCTAGCTTTTTTTTTTTTTTTTGAAATGGAGTCTCACTCTGTAACCCAGGCTGGAGTGCAGTTGCGCAATCTCGGCTCGCTGCAACCTCCGCCTCCTGGGCCCCGTTCAAGCAATTATCCTACCTCACCCTCCCAAGTAGCTGGGATTACAGGCACGAGCCACCATGCCCAGCTAATTTTTGTATTTTTTAGTAGAGACAGGGTTTCACCATGTTGGCTAGTCTGGTCTTGAACTCCCAACCTGGTGATCTGCCCTCCTTGGCCTCCCAAAGTGCTGGTATTACAGGCGTGAGCCACTGCGCCCGGCCGTTCTCTGGCTCTATTAAGAGAGTACCACAGTTTTTCTAGTCTCCCAGGCTCTGAAGCCTTTATCAGCCAGGAAAGCCTGTCCAACTCTCCTTTACAATAATCATCACCACTATGTTAATCCAGGCTTTCATCACCTGGTACGTGGATTGTTCTATTATTCTCCTAATTTGAGCCCCTGCCTCCAGCTCTGCAGGGGTTCCATATTGCTAGACACAAAATACAATAGAGAGAGAGAGAGAGAGAGAGAGAGAGATGTTGATTGACTGATTGAGACGCAGTTTCGGTCGTGTTGCCCAGGCTGGAGTGCAATGGCGCGATCTCGGCACACCACAACCTCCGCCTCGCGGGTTCAAGCGATTCTCCTGCTTCTGCCTCTCAAGTAGCTGGGATTATGGACCTGCACCACCACGCCCGGCTAATTTTGTATTTTTAGTGGAGACCAGGTTTCCCCATGTTTTTCAGGCTGGTCTTCAACTCCGGACCTCCGGTGATCTGCCCGCCTTGGCCTCCCAAAGTGCTGGGATTACAGGCGTGAGCCACCGCGCCCGACCAATATTCTTTATCTTATTGCATCCTACCCTGTAATTTTCAGTAACTCTCACTTATCTGCAGAATTGAATTGGAACTCCACAATCCGCATCCAGTCCCCTCCTGCCTCTGTTTCATTCACAGTATGGAAAATTCCAGGGTGCCTATTGGCCGGTTTGGCTTCTTCGTCTTTGCTGGAATATCACCTGTGTTCTTGCAGCTCCAAAGGATAACAACCCTCCTATGATCCTGAAATATTTCAGGAACCCCTGGCCCTGTAAGTCTCACCTCACACACTTACAGCCCTTAATTCAACCAAGTTTTTGGGCATCAGTTTCTGCTGGGCTGCAGGGCATCACTCACTGCCATTTACAGCCTCCATTGCTTTTTACCTTTTCAACTAAATGGATTCCACTGAGGGCTCCTGGGGCTAGGGCCGGGTCTTCTCCCTGGCTGAAACTCAATAGACGGGAACTTACTGGTCCGGATCTGACCCACTGCGCAATCACAGGGCAGGTGAGGGAGACCCGGTGAAAAGCTATAAACCCTTTTGGAAACGTTCTCCGTGGGTCTGTCCGGGTTTTTGGCTCAGCGTCCGCGGAGCGTGTTTGCGGCGGAGCCCTGTCGGGTCCGCGCCGCTTTTGGCCCTCCGCAGCCGCCGTCCACAGCGCCCGGCTCCGCGCGAGAGGACCCACTCCGGCCGCCGCGCCTGACCCCTGTCCGGGGTCCTCCGCACAGGTTGGTTCGGCCCGCCGGTCTGAGGTCCCTGGGAGCAGAGATTGCGCTGAGGGGAGCCGAGGGCAGAGCGCCGAGGGGAGCCGGCTCGCTGTGGAGACCCCAGCCCGCGCCTGCCCTGCCCGCGGGTCCTGGCCCTGGGGGCCTCCGCTTCGCCTGCTCTTGAATTGGATCCGGCTCTGCTGTCCCTGCCGCACGGGAGCCCCCAGCCCGACGCGGGCCTCCCTGTTCAGCGCTGTCCTTGCGCCTTCCCGTCCGCCTCGGTCCTGACCTGGCCCGCCCGGTGTCGCTGCTTTTGGGCCGGGCGGGAAGACCTGTCGTTGCTGATCCTGGCGCGCCGAGCTTCGGCGACCGCGGGGAAGAAGCTGTGCTGACCATCCTCCCTAGGGACTGGACTGCCAGGGCTAGCTGGTGCCCTCCTGCACGGCAGGTCTGTCCAGCATTTCCTTGGTTATCTCCCCCTCACGCCCCCATGGCCAATCTGACCCCGGCGGGGGCCCTTTTTGTAACAGATGCCTCTGAACAATGTGAATTAAGAGCCCTTTTTCCCAATTCCTAGACTGTCAGCGATTTAAACACTTTCTGGTTTAGTTTCGACTAGTACAGTGGTTAAAAATATGGGCCCTTGAGACTGAAGGAGGTTCACATCCTGACCTAGCCAGTAGTCATCTCTGGAAAGTGGGGATAATCGTAGTACTTACTTACCTAATAGGACCATTGAGAGAATTAAATGAGATATGCACATCAAATGCACAGCTCCTTGTCGTAGCTCCTGTTTTTGTTATTAGGCGCTTTCCCCAGAAGCCTGAAAATGATTGTGACCACCAGGTGGCACTAGAGACTGCATAGCAGAGTGTTGAGCTGGTCACAGGATACCCGATAGCAGCTACCAGTGTTTAAAGGTCCCTTGGAAATCTTGGCTTAACGGGCAGGCTTAAACTTTCTTCAAGCTGGAAAGTACATTAGAAATTAAGTAATACTATCTCCTGTTTTTGTAGGTGAGACTTATCTGATTATAGCTTATTCAGGCAGGTCACAGTAGGTTTCGAGTTTTCTCAACTTCAGTGTAATTTTTAAAAAAATCCTTTCTACCTCTTTGCTAGCCTGTTGGGATGGGACCTTGAATAAACATTAGAATTAGATCAGAAACCACAGAGTTAAAATAGATGTCTACATTCGAGCTCTTACCATATGCCAGAGGTTCGTTTGGAAACTAGTTACAACATAGCGAACAAAAGCAGACACAGTGCCAGCTCTCATGAAGCTTGCATATTAGTGGAAGAGCCTGACAATGTAAATGTAAATAAATATGTAATTAAATTGCTAGGAAGAAAAAAATTGAGACTGTTTGTGATTGCGTAGTTCACGTATCTGGGGAAGTGAGAAGCTGAGCCCAGAAAGAGATAAGGGGCCAGTCATGTAGAAAGTGAAGGGAAGAGCATTCAGAGTATAGGGAACAGCATTTGCAAAGGCTCTAAGGAAGGAAAAACGTCAGGAAATTAAAGGCTAGCGTGGCTAAGCACAATGAATAAGAAGAATCAAAAGATGAAGCGGTGGGCTGGAACCTTTGGGCAGGGCTCAAAGAAGTTTGAATTTTATTTTGTGTATGAGAGAAATCATTGAAAGATTTTAAGCGTAGAATGCCAAAATCCTACTTTTTATTTTAGAAGTTCACTCCTGCTGCTGTGTAAAGAGTGAATTGGGTAATGGCTTGAGTAGCAAGTGGTTAGCTAATTGGGAGACTGTTGCAGTAATCCAGGTGAGAGATGGTATAATCAAAAAGTCTGTTGGCAGCGAAAATAGAGAAAAGTAGACAGATTAAGATATGTTTTGGAGGTAAAATCAGGGAGACTAAATAATGGATTAGAAGAGAAAGAGGGAGAAGGAAGGATCAAGAGGGATTTTCAGGCTTCTAGGTTGAGGAATTGGGTGAATAGTGGAACCATTTACCAAGATGAAGAAAACTGGAGGAAGAATAGAAGAGATTGTGACTTTGCTCCTTTCTGAAAAAAAAAACAAAAAAACAAACAAACAAACAAAAAAAACAGAAGAGATGGTAAAATAGAGAATTCCATTTAAGACAGATTAAAATGGGAGTTTATAACCCACGTTAGGTATCTGCTATATCCAGGGAAATATTTGATTAGAAATTGCATATAAGCAGGCTGATCACTTGAGGTCAGGAGTTCGAGACCAGCCTGGCCAACACGGTAAAACCCCCTTCTCTACTAAAAATATAAAAATTAGCTGGGCATGGTGGCATATGCCTGTAATCCCAGCCACTCAGGAGGCTGAGGCAGGAGAATCACATCACTTGAACCCAGGAGGCGGAGGTTGCAGTGAACCGAGATTGTGCCATTGCACTCCAGCCTGGATGACAGAGCAAGATGCTGTCTCAAAAAAAAAAAAGAGAGAAAGAAATTGGACATAAGAACTTGGAGCCTAGAGGAGAGATTTGTGGTGGTATCAGTTTGGGGATCATCAGCATATGGATGCTATTTAAAGCCAAGGAAATGGACAAAAAGCACTGAGGGGTTATCTGGTTTGATGGTTATCACCACTGGACCTGTGGTAGCCAGTGTGGTTGAATATCTTTTGGGGTTTAAAGCATTAGATTTCAGTAATTGAGTAAATGAACTATCCTTAGATATGCAGATGGTCACGTATTTGTCACTCTGTGTTGCCCTGAGATGCCCTATCTTGGACAAGACTAATAAGATCTCTTGTCCACAGATGTTCCCTGGATCTGGCTGTTAGTTTGCTGGTTTCTATTTTCAGTGGGCCAAGGGCCATGTCAGTTTTCTGCCACCTGCAGGATACACCATGAAGCTGAAGGAACTTGAGCGACCCGCTGTCCAGGTGTGGAGCCCGGCCAGCCAGTACCCTTTGTATCTGGCCACAGGTATGGTGACATTGTGGTTTAGGATCCATTGAAAGTACGTAGGTTGAGGGGAACTTAGTATCTAGAATTATTGATTGGGCATCAGAGAAAGCTTTCAGCTCATAGGAAGGTAGGATGGCTCACAGCATAAGCAAGGGGATATTAGGTGTTTTGGGGACGTGAGGGCTGCCTATGACTGTGGCTCAAGGTTAGGTACATCATGTTTTCTTGCTTTTGTGGAGTTACCTTTTGAGAAAGGGTATATCTAGCTCTCTTCTATTCCTCCTCCTCTTCACTCCTTAACTCTCTTACACCTGAAATCCCTGCATATATTGTTGCTCATATGCTGCCTCTTGACTTTTCTTGTGCCTAGGAACATCTGCCCAACAGCTAGATTCCTCCTTCAGCACAAATGGCGCATTGGAAATATTTGAGGTTGATTTCAGGGACCCTTCTCTGGACTTGAAATGTAAAGGAGTCCTTTCTGCCTCGAGCAGGTATTGTCTGATCTATTGATGGGTATACAGGGTAGATCCTGACAAATATGCTGACGAGGAATCCTGGGAGTGGTGTGTGTTTTTCAGGGCTCATGAGAGCCACATGAGGGAAGAAGGAGCTTTGCCAAGTTGGAGAGAAGTTAACTCTGGGCTTATTTTGCAAAAGGATTTTAAAAACAACGACCCCCACCTTTCCAATCAGCAGCAGTAGCAGTGTCAGGCTGAATGCATGTGATAGAGATGCCTCAGGCAAGCCTGGACCCACGTGTACCTGGTCTGTCTTTGAACCCAGAGATACTGGCTCCTTCCTCCCTTGGCTCTTGTGAATATAACAACCTTACACAATATCACCCTCTTTGCCAACAAGGAAAAGAACGAATGATCCTCTCCTCATTGATCTTAGACACTGATTGGTTCTCATGGATTCTGTGGCTCTTGCAGGCTTCCAGCTCTAGATATTTTCATTTATTGAGCACATGTGTACAGCCAGACACTGTGCTAAAAGCTCTGTACATTTTATTTATTCATCATAATAAGCCTAAGTGATAAGTACCGTATTTCCATTTTATCCGAGAAGCTAGGATTTAAGTCAAGGCCTATCTGAGTCCATAGCCTACCTTCTTTCCGTTATTGTGCTGTTCTTTTAAAGGTTATAAAGGTGGGGCTTACAATCTGAAGCGATGGTCTCCAAATTTTTATATCATCAGAAAAAATGTGAATATTTGTTATATTCAAGTTACATATGCAATATAAATATATACATGTGTTACTATACTTTCTTTTCTTTCTTTCTTTTTTTTTCCCCCCCCTTTCTAGGACAACTTTTTTTTTTTTCTTTAAGAACAGGGTCTCACTCTGTCACCCAGTCTGGATTACAGTGGCATGATCAGGCCTCACTGCAACCTCCACCTCCTGGGCTCAAGCAATCCTCCCTGCTCAGCCCCCTGAGTATCTGGGACTGCAGGCATATGTCACCACACCTGGCTAATTTTTCACATTTTAGAAAAGATGGGGTTTTGCCATGTTGCCCAGGCTGGTCTTGAACTCCTGAGCTCAAGTGATCACCCGCTTCGGCCTCCCAAAGTGCTGGGACTATAGGTGTGAGCCGCTGTGCCAGCTGGCTATACTATTAATAAAGTATAATTTCTATTAATATTTTTTTTTTTAGATTAGATGTTACTGATCTAGAAGGCAACATTCCATCTGATGATTGATGAACTCGTTGTGCATTCCTTGGTCCCTCTGAGAGATTAGTTAAAACATTTAGGCAGAAGTACCCTCTTTCTTTTCATGGTTTAACCTAATAGTGAAAGGGTTAGTTGTTTACCTTTTCTTGAGCTCCTATATCACTTTATGACAGCATCTCTTATTTTGCAGGCTTTTGTACATTTCTTTGTATTTCTAGTATCTGTATCCTTTGAAGAGCAGGCACTTGAGGATTTACTGATGATGATGAGATATTCTTAGCCCCTAAGCAAGTATTTCTGAAGGAGACCCTCAAAGGGGTGAGCTAAGTCAAGATGTTTATACTGCTGGAGATTAAAAAAGAGGTTCAACCTGAGAAAGCTGATAGGAAAGAGAAAAAAGGTGAGCGGGCACTAGACAAGGGTTCTAATCCTCAACAAGCAAAGCAACGGCTTCAGCATAGTAGTGGCTCCTTAGGGCTAAGGGTTCTTAGGAAAGAGGCAATATATTCTTAGAAACTGAATTCCAAGATCTATGTGGGCATAGATTTTAGTGTTTTGGTTTTTTGGGGCTTTTTTTAGAGACAGAGTCTGACTTTGTCACCTGGGATGGAGTACAGTGGTGCAATCTCAGGTCACTGCAACCTCCACCTCCCGGGATCAAGCAATTATCCTGCCTCAGCCTGCAGAGTAGCTGGGATTACAGGCACGTGCCACCATGCCCAGCTAATTTTTGTATTATTAGTGGAGATGGGGTTTCATCATGTTGGCCAGGCTGGCCTCAAACTCCTGACCTCAGGAGATCTGCCCACCTGAGCCTCCCAAAGTGCTGGGATTGCAGGTGTGAGCCACCACACCCACTGAGATGTTATGTTTTACTCACTGCTCTATCTCCAGCACTTAGAGCAGTGCCTAGCATTATATGTCATAAATATTTGTTATATGAATGATATTAGAAACTTCTGGGTTACCGGCCAGGCACGGTGGCTCATGCCTGTAATCCCAGAACTTTGGGAGGCCAAGGGAGGTGGATTGCTTGAGGCCAGGAGCTCGAGACCAGCCTGACCAACATGTCTCTACTAAAAATACAAAAGTCAGCTGGGGATAGTGGTGCACGCCTGTAATTCCAGCTACTTGGGAGGCTGAGGCACCAGAATTGCTTGCATATGGGAGGTAGAGGTTGCATTGAGCCAAGATGGCACCACTGCACTCCAGCCTGGGCGACAGAGCAAGACTCTACCTCAAAAAAAGAAAGAAAAAAGAAAAGGAACTTTTGGGTTACCAAACAGCATTCAAATCCAGCCTTTCAGTTACATTTAGTCTTAGTGTCTTAAGAGTTTTTCAAGCTGTTGGTTTGAATTTGGGAGTCATGAACTTTACCTCATACTCCTGATCCACTCTGTAGGGATTTGGGGCCAGTAACCAGAATAAATAGTACAGTTAACCCTATTGATAATATTTCATCTCTGCTTTCTTTTCCCACCTCTATAACTATATTTGAAGATTGAACTGCATTCCCAAAGACCTCAATCCCAAAGAGATTACCTTTGACACAGCCCCGTTGGGGCCTTTCTGTAGAAATTATCTTAGACACCCCAGGGTCTAAGACACCCACTTCATTCTGTTCCATTCTAGGTTAGGTCACATGCTCGATAATCAGTATCAGAAACTATTGACCAGGATGATCAGGGCAGATAGAGGGCCACTCATACTTTGCTTTATGTCTTCTTCTCTCCTTTTTTCTGTCATCTTCTGCTTGGTGTGGCATAAGGGACAGTCAGTTGTGTGGGGCTGTAGCATTGGCCATAATACCAACAAAGCTATGTGACTTGAGAAAATCAAGTCAGTTACCTTAGGTCCCCTCACTTACGTATAAAGAGAAGATTGTACAAGATGACTTCTAAGAAACTATCTGAGACCTGAATTCAGGTTTCATGTTCAGTCTCTTATTCCCTTTTATTTTCTAGTAGTCTTCCTCCCTTTTCCTTTTTTTAAACCTCTTCCTGTATCTCTTCATTATCAACTAAACATATACCTTTCAGAATCTTCCCCATTCTCTGCCTGCCCTTTTCTCCAAACCCATGGCTCAACCAAATTTGGGTCCTGAAGATCCCCTTAATCCTCAATCTATGATGCATCGGTGAAATCTTACCTACCTAGAAATATTTGACTAAAAGAAAAATGTTCTGAAACACCAGTATGGGTATAGATAAGAGACAGCCTGAAGCTATAAATAGACTGAAGAGAGTGCATGGTTAAACGCCTCTGGATACAGTCAGAATCAATATGGATTAGCATGTGCAGTGAAGCAAACAGTGTTTGGTTAGATGAATTTCACTCAAAAAGAAAGATTTCTGGGAGAATAATACATTGTTTATATCATTGATTGAGGACATAGCTGCTGTGGGTAAATGAGGTGAGAGGCCAATGTGTGATCTGCTGTACCTTAGCCTCTCTATACACTGAGTTTCTAGCTCTCTGGAGTGGCTCAATAACCTCTGGAAGAACCACCCTCAAGTAACATGGAGAAAGTGGAGGATCTGTCTTCTGTCATTCCATTTTTATCTCAATTCTAGCTACTTGGGTAGCACTGTGTCCTCTCTTTGGGTGCTTTCTGTAAGGGACAACGTCAAGCAGAAAAAAATCATTTGTGTACTTCTCTTAGTTTTCCTGTTCTCAAGACTTGCCTTTCTAGAGGAATCAAGATAATAGAGCGTGGGTTAGTTGTTGCATAGACCTGAGTTGGTATCCCAGCTCTGCCCCTTGCTGTCCTCTTGGACACATGATCTAACTTCTCTGAACCTTTTTTTCCCACTGTAAATTGAGGATTCACAGTAGATGCATAGTAGTTTGTTGTATATTAGGCATTGAGAAAAGTAGCTTGCCTCTCAGACAGCCAATGCTCCATTCATTCTCCAGCTTGGAATACTGCCTTAACCACTCAGTTTGACTTCTAGGGAGACTTGAGTGTCCCAAGTTATTTTGGCTTGAATGTGGACAAACTCTTTTCACTTTAGTTCACTAACATGAAGCTGGGATTTTTTTGAAAAGAAACTTACTAAGAAAATGACATAAAAAAATAGACATAAGGTATTGTTATATTGACCAGGCTGGCTTCCATCTCCTGGGCACAAGTGATCCTCCTGCCTTAGCCTCCTGAGTACGTAGGATTATAGGTGTGAGCCACTTTGCCCAGCTAGACCACCTTTTTTGTTTTTTAACTTTTTATCTTTTAAAAATCCAAGCTTATTGGAAAGTTGCGGAATAGTACACTCCCACCCATCTCTTTCTCCAAACCCATGCCTCAACCAAATTTGGATCCTGAAGATCCTCTTGTTCTGTTTTCACTTGCAGAGTAGAGATGATTGACACTCCCTGAGCACCCTGAATGATCAAGTCACCTTCCTTGCTTAACTCCACCCAGGTGTGCCCATTCTCCCAGGTCCTCTCTGTCACAACCTATTCAGGCGCCAGCGTTACCTTCACTAGTGAGGTGGTTAACTACAGACATGTGCTTTCTGCATGCATACAGAAAGAAAATCTTTTTGTCACACCCTATGTGTGGCATTTCAGGCACTTTGAAGTAACTGCCCTCTTCTCCAACCCTTTGGTGATTCCCCCTTGAGGTCTCAGGTACCTTTTACTCTGCTCTGTATGTCATGTGTTCTGACCATGCTGAGGTCACTGCACCCTCGGCATTCCCATGTGGATTTTTCACTGGACATACCCTCCTCTGGTTTCTGTGTGACCTACTGTGGGCTTCTCTAGCTACTCAGTTGACATGCCCTCTACCCCTGCTGAGCTCCAGTCCCTGGATGACATGGCTGCCTCTTGAGCCTGTATGGAAAAACTTCCCTGTGCTATATTAAGATCACTGCAACCTTAGAAAACAGCCTTTCTGACAGTAGCCTCTTGGCTAGCATTGTGTCAGCTCTGCTGTTTTGCATCAGATGCTGACCTGATCTGAGCTGGTGCTCCACTCTTTGCTTCTGACCGGCTGGCTCTGCTCCAGTGACCGGCGTAACAAGTTCCTGCCTGTCACCCCACTCAGTTGCTTTGCTGACTGTTCCCAGGGAATATTTGATTACAGTTAGAGATCTCGTAACATCATTTGGCATGATACCTGGCTTCTCCAAAGGGCTGTGGAAATGTCCTTGGCTAGCAGCTATGAAGTGAGAGACAGACCACCTATAAGGCTTCAGAGATTTCACATGCCTTCCGTAGGGGCTTTGCAGAGGACCCAAACTTGTCTGGAAGGGGATCCAGGGACCCAAAGTGATCTTTTTCTCTGGGGCAACACATTGTCATTATCTTATTAGAAGCATCCTCAGAAAGCCAGAAAAGCATTTTCTGAGTGGGAATGTATCCTTTCATGCTTCTGTGTCTCTAGGGCTGGCCCTTTGCAGCCACAGGGCCACTCCAGTGGGCCAGCCACATGGGAGAGGCATTGGGTCTTTTCTCATTTCCAGTTTGAGAGTGAAAAGGGGACAGCAATTGTTGGTCTAGGGATCCTGATTCTAATAGTTATAAAAGAGCGTGGATCTTTCTCTTAATAGGAGACAGTATTTTATGATGTTAAGAGCTCAGGCTCTGGAATAAGATGGGCCTGACTTTGAACCTTGACCCTGCTACTTCCTAGCATTTATCATAAAATGGGGATAAAATTACTAGCTCTGTGTACAGAAATTTTATAACTTCTTTGTGCCTCAACTGAAAATGGAAATAATAGTAATACTTCACGAGGTTGTTAAATATTCAATCAGCTAATAAATCTAAAGCACTTAAAACAGTGCTGATACATAGCAAGTACTGAGTCAGTGTAAGTGGTTGTAAGTGGTTGCTATTATTACCTGACTATTTGAGTTGTGAAGATTACGCGAAGTAATCTATTTGAAGTATATACACAGGGCCTATATAACCCCAATGTTAACTTAAAAATGTACACATATATACGCCTCCACACAACTCAGAGGCAGTGGCTTCCTGGCTTCTAGTGTAACATAGATGGAATGTTTTTTTCAGAGAAAGGGCAGGACTGGGCAGAGGATACCTCCCTTCTGTCTGGGAAAGGAAGGAGACAGGCAGGTCCCAGTTAGGGGTGGAGATGCCTACATAATGGCAGAAGCTGAAAAGATGTCATCCTCTGCTTACGGACATGAACGTAAGTTTGTACTGATGTCAGTTCCTCCTCTTTGTAGGTTTCACAAGCTGATCTGGGGGAGCTTTGGCAGTGGGCTTCTGGAAGGCTCCGGGGTTATTGCAGGCGGCGGGAACAATGGCATGCTTATTCTATACAATGTGACCCACATCCTGTCTTCGGGGAAGGAGCCTGTGATTGCCCAGAAACAGAAGCACACAGGGGCTGTCAGAGCCCTCGACTTTAGTCCTTTCCAGGTACTACATTTCATTTGGTCAGCATGGCCAAGCCAGGGAGCAACAGATTTGAGTGGAAGCATTCACTTGTGGCCTCCGGTCTGTAACTCTGACCCCTTTCCAGGCTGTTTCAGGGGAGGCTTTTGATAGTCCCAAATGTGGGCCTCCTTCCTCCTTTCTTGGCTCTGTTTCTTCCTAGGGTGGTGTGTCTCCAAACACCTTTTATTCATACAGGGCAACCTCTTGGCTTCAGGAGCCAGCAATTCTGAAATCTTCATTTGGGATTTGAATAACTTGAGTGTACCAGTGACCCTGGGATCCAAGTCACAGGTGAGCAGCACCCCCAGCACCCAACCCTTGCTGCTGCTTAGAGTGTGCAGCTGATTTTCCTAAATAAACTCTTGAGTTCTGCAGCCAGTCGGAGCTCGAGATATTTCAGGCTTTACCACTGGAGGGCAGTAAAGCTCCACAGACTAACATGCTACTAGCCAGCTAAGAGCTAGGATGGTGGGTGGGTGGAGGGTGTGTATGGGGTGGTTGGTTTGTGCTCATTATTTGTTCTAGGAGTTTCTGGGAGGCAGATGAAAGGTGGGGAGAGCAAAAGACACCACAAGAAGGGATGGAGTGCTGTTTCTCACAGTAGAGCTTTCGCAGGGTTGGGTAGGGCACTGGGCCCAGGAAAGAGGGAGCAAGGGTAGGACTCCAGACAGACCTTTGTCCTTTTTGTGGGGAGGGTCAGCTTTGTTCTCTCTATATGTGGCTGTCCCATGCAGTTGGGGGTCTGGTTTTCTGTCTTGGAGAGCCTAACTGTCAATCTGTAACTGGGCCCATCTTTTTGCTTCCTGGCCTTTTCTCTGTCTTGTGCTTACAGTATCACGAGGTAAGTTAAGTATGAATTTGATAGCATCTTGTGGTTTCTCTCTCGGCCTCACTCTTTCTGGGGGTCTTGGGTATCTATGTTTTCCTCCCTCCCTCATCTTCCTCTTTCTCCCTCTCTTTTTGTCCTAGACAAGAGGGCTGTTTTAAAAGTCTTGACTCTATCCTCTTAGGAGAACCTTGGGAAGGAATAAAACCTAGATGTGCCTGCCATGCCCTCTACTTCTACACCTGATACCCTAAAGGATCCTCCCTGGAAAAGTCAAATCCCAGCTTCCCAACACTTTCTTAGTTTGGGTAGCCCTGTGTCTATTCCTGGACTTGCTGTGGGTGGCTGGGAGCAGTGGAACAGCAGATGTCACTTTGTCCAGGAGGTGACAAGTTGTCATCTTCCTGTCCCCATCCTGCCTTAGCAGCCCCCAGAGGATATCAAGGCATTGTCTTGGAACCGGCAAGTCCAACACATTCTGTCTTCTGCTCACCCCAGTGGCAAGGCGGTTGTGTGGGATCTTAGGAAGAATGAGCCTGTCATCAAAATCAGTGATCACAGCAACAGGGTGAGTAGTGGAGGCTCTGGCTTCTCTCTCCTGCTTAGCAGTTAGAGCTGCTCTCCCACGCCAGAGTTCTGCTTTCAGCTGCTGGACGTGTGAAGTCAGCCACCTAGCACATTTCCTATTGAGAGTGAAAACTTAGGGAAGCTAAACAGAGCTGATCTGGAAGCTTCTAAGCTTCTACCGTTTCTTATTCATGGCCATCACTCTCTTATGGCTGTGGTGTTCCCACTCACATAGAAGAGACACAAAATTTACTCTCAGACACAAAATTTTCCCATTTCATCTGGGCAAAAGAGACAGGTTACAGCACCCATTGGGATCTGCTTTGTTCACAGATGCACTGCTCAGGCCTGGCCTGGCATCCTGACATAGCTACCCAGTTAGTGCTGTGCTCAGAGGATGATCGTTTCCCCGTGGTTCAGCTGTGGGACTTGCGCTTTGCCTCCTTGCCTCTGAAGGTGCTGGAGAACCACAGCAGGTAGCGTCTCAGACGTCATCCATATCCTTGGTGGGGGATGGTGGGCATAACTGGCCTGGGTAGGAGGCAATGTATCCCTCACTTTAGCTGCTAAATATCCTCCCTGGCTTTAAAGCTATTCCGGTGAACATACAGTTACCCAATACTACTAGCTCCAGCCCTAAGCAAGAAGAAGCCCTTAGACCGTGAGATTATGGAGAGGAGGCTGAGATTCCATCTGAATTCCAGAGATGGGAATGGAATGGGGTCATGAGAAACACCAGAACAGTGTTTAGTCCCCAGGCTCTGATATGAGGATGATGTTCATTTCTTTAGGTGATGAGCTCGCCTCCTCTAGGACTTCTTCATAAAAACAGTTTGACTCCTGTCTATCCTGTGAACAGCCCTCCACAATCTGTTCTTTCTAATCAAAGGGCCTTGCTACCTTTATATCTCCTTGGGGACTTTTATTTTTTTAGACCAGTTCTTGCTCTGTCATTGAGACTGTAGCGCAGTGGTGTTTTCAAGGCTCACTGTGGCCGCGATCTCCTGGGCTCAAGTGATCCTCTCGTCTCAGCCTCCCAAAGTGTTGGGATTACAGGCATGAGCCACTGTGCCTGGCCTCCTTGGAGACTTTTTATGGTTGGGTCTTTACTACCTCCTGGGCTAAAAGTAGTCATAGGGATGAGTGTTTGTGTGATTCATACTGATTCATAATCTCTACTATCTATCAGTGCAAAGAACTAGGCAGTCCTGCTGTGATCTGAGAGAGGCAGAGTGGTGCAGTGCGTAGTGAACAGGCTCTGGGGTTTGATTTGGGTTCTGACTCTGCCGCTGTTGGAAAGTTACTTAATTTTTCAAAACCTCATTTTCTTCATCTGTAAGGTAATATCAGACCATGGATTTTATAGGGTATGGTCTGATATGCCCTGTAAAATGTATCAAAGACATATAAGGCACCCTACTGATATTAGGCATTCAACAAATGCTAGTTCCTCTTTTCTTCCTTTTTTTAGGGGGATCTTGTCAGTGTCATGGAGCCAAGCTGATGCTGAACTGCTGCTCAGCAGTGCTAAGGACAGCCAGATCTTGTGCTGGAACCTGGGGAGCGGTGAGGTAGGCTGGCCCTTCTGTGGGCATGCTGGGATGGGAGAGAGAGGGTAGAAAAATCTCAGCTGCAGCCTTGTGTTTTGGGTTTCATGGACTGTCCCTAATGATGTGTTCCCTCATATTAGGTGGTATATAAGCTCCCCACACAGAGCAGCTGGTGCTTTGATGTGCAGTGGTGCCCTCGAGACCCTTCAGTGTTCTCTGCTGCCTCCTTCGACGGTTGGATCAGTTTGTACTCTGTGATGGGTAGGAGCTGGGAAGTCCAGCACATGAGACAGGCTGACAAGGTTTGAAGGGCTTAGTAGAGAATGCTGGAGGGAAGGGGCTGTCTCTATTTGTGGGAGAGAGACGTATGGGCTGAGAAGTGGGAACTATTGGAGATTAGGAGACCAGGGCTCTGGGTTTGGGAGGGCTGCACCTTTGCTCTAGTGCCCGTCTTCCTGAAAGGCTGTCAGTTTCTGCCACAATGTGAAGAAGGCCTTCACCTTGACGCTTATTGTTGGATGGGCCCTGTAGTATTCTGAGGACAGTGGGACCCCTTTGCTGGGACAGTTATTTCAGGAGTATGACTTTTATCTTTCTCTCTCCTATATATCCATTTTGTGCCACACTCCGTTGTAGACTTTCAGTGTAGTAGTCTTTCCAAGAGCCTACTTGCTCCCACCCTCGCTACCACTCCCCCAGAATATGGGAATCTGACCTTTCTAGGTCAAATTGGGGTCTCAAGGATTCCTCCCAAAATGGAGTTTGGAGGTTCCTGACTCCCTGCCACTTTAGGATGGTGATGCAGGTGTCTTTTCCCCCAGATCTCCTCTTCCTTCAGCAAAGGCCAGCCTCTCCCTCCACTGCAGGTGCCAGAGCAAGTGGCACAAGCATCACTGATACCCCCCCTGAAAAAACCCCCCAAGTGGATTAGAAGACCAACAGGTGTTTCATTTGCTGTAAGTGTAGTGGATGTATAGGTGTGGTTGTGTGTGTGTTTGTGTTTGTGAAGCCTCCCCTGTGCCCAGCATGGAGCTAAGTTCTGTAGGACATGTATTCCCACTGCCTCTGTCTCAGAATGGACCCCACTTTACCTTTCAAGGAGAGAGTTACCATAGCTTCCCTCTCTTTACTTCACCTATTCTGTATCTTCTGCAGTCCTGGCTAAAAGGAGTTGACTGCCTTAGAACTCTCAGTTATGGAGATATAGCCTGAGATTCCATCTGAGTTTTCTCTAACCCTTAGGTGTCTGGATTGGTAGTAAGGAACAACAAAGAAGGAAAGAAAAAACAGATTTTATTCTGTCATTCCTCTGTTCAAAACCTTTGGGCCTTCAATTGCTTTATAGACAAGGCTAAATGTACACAGGGCTCCACTTACCTTTCTAGTGTTCATTTCCATCTCATTCTCAGATGTTCCCTATGCTCCAATAACTCCTTTCTGTTTCATTAATAACTCCTCAACTCTCCTGTCTCTGCTTGTATCTTATCCTTCAGCTTCTCTCCTGGGCCCATTGAATCCTACTGCAGCCTTTCAGGGCCTCTCTCTCTCTTTTTTTTTTTTTGGAGATGGAGTCTTGCTCTGTTGCCCAGGCTGAAGTGCAGTGGTGCAATCTCGGCTCACTGCAACGTCCGCCTCCTGGGTTCAGGCTATTCTCTTGTCTCAGCCTTCCGAGTAGCTGGGATTACAGGCACATGCTGCCACGCCCGGCTAATTTTTTGTATTTTAGTAGAGACAGAATTTCACCATGTTGCCCAGGCCGGTGGTCTTGAACTCCTGAGCTCAGGCAATTCGCCTGCCTCAGCCTCCCAAAGTGCTAGGACTACAGGTATGAGCCACTGCACCTGGCCACAAGGTCCCTCTCTTAAATACTGTCTCCTGCTTGGTGCCTATCTTTAACCCAAGTCAAAATTAACCTCTCTCTGTAATCCCGCAGATTTATACTTTGGTAATGATACATTCTAACTATGCTAAAGTTATTTATATACGTGTATGCAGACTGTACTAAGTAATAGAATCCTTAAGGATGGGGACTATGTCTTGTTGATTTTTATATCCCCAAAGTGGTGCTTCACAAACTTAATGTGCATACACATCACTTGGGAATCTTGTTACAATTCAGAATCTGGTTCATTGAGTCGGGGGTAAGGCCCGAAATTCTGATTTTTCGGCAGTTTCCCAGTTGATGCCCTTGGAGCTGGTCTGAGGACTAGCACTCTGAATAGCAAGGCCCTGAAGCACTTGGTGCAGTGCTGTAAATACTAGGTTTGAATTGAAAACAGATGTATAAAAGTAGCAGTTCTTGTTTTCAAATCCAGCAGTTTTATTGGGGAGGCAAGACTAACACATTCAATAGTCTGTGAGCTTAAAAAGAAAAAGAGGTAGGAAAGTGAAGAATTCTGAGGTCGAGAGGGATGAATTCTTTTCATAGCTTTGTTGTTTATTAGCTGGGTAACCTTGAACAAATCATTTAACCTCTCAGAACTTGATTGTTCTTATCTGTAAAACAAGAATAGTGATGCCTGCCCAGCTTAAGTTAGAAAATTAACATGAACCATGTAAGAATATATGTACCCACTTTGTAAAACTATCAAGTACTATGCAAATCAAAAGTTAAAATGGTTTGTTTAGCACTAATCTGTGTTGTAGATTTTTGTGCTGTAGTAGTCAAGATAAATGAGAATTCTGACGGGGAGAGTTCATTAAGGAGGTAGATATTGGGAAAAGAAATGGTGACTAGTTAGGGAGTAAAACAATAGTTATCAACCCCAAATAATCTGTACAACAAACCCCCATGACACAAGTTTACCGTGTAACAAACATGCACATTTACTACATAAGATTGAATTTTTTTAACCTAAAGTAAAAGTTTAAAAAAAAAGTCGTCAACCTTGGATACATACTGGAATAACCTGAAGCACTCTGGCCACGCTTCCCCCACCCCCGAGTTTCTGATTGGATTGTCTGGGGTGTGGCCTGGCAAGTCCGGATTGTTGTCCATGTGGTTCTAATATGCAGCCAGAGTTGAGAACTGCTGGAGTAAAAAGGGCTTGTCTAAGGTCCTGTTTTGTGCCAGATGGTTTGTATAAGGCATCTAATTTGTTGAGAAGGATGCCCCAGGTGGGGGTGTTGTGGATAAAGGCACAGGAACACACCAGGCATTTTAGGGATGCAGAGTGATTGTAATAAACAAGCAGGGAAAGAGAGGCTGGGAAAGATAGGTTTGGCCCTGATTTTGCAGAGGTTTGTGCACTGCAGGCAGGGGAGCTTAAGCTCTTTCCTGTGGCCTTGTGAAACCACACAAGCTCCTGAATAGCAGCAGGGTGGTACAAGCAATATCAGGGAAGTCTAAGGCTTGAATTGGAGGAGGGAAAAGAATGGAGGGCCAGCACACTATTCTAGTAATCTGGGTGTACTAACACTGGGAATGGGATGGAGTGGACCTGCATGAAAGACAGTGAACAAGAAGAGGTGGGACTTTGTCATTGCTTGGCTGTAGGGGATATGAAGACTTTGCTAATGCTGAGGTATCTAGCCCAGGTGACTGGGAGAATGGTGGTACTGGGACAGGTGAGCAGAAGGTGAGTACTGTGTGGTGAAGTTTGAAGCCGATGGTGCTAAGAGTGCAGAAGTGGTTTTGGTAGGGAGACACATTTGATACTAAAGGCCTGATCCTATTCTACCCCCTCAGGAACTCTCTTATTTTATTGATTTCCTAGCCTTGGGTCAACCATTAGATGCCTTCTTGGTGAACCTGACTTAGTGTTAGTTTTGGGCTTGAAGGTATAACCTTTACCCTTCTTGCTTTTCCTCACCAGTTTGGAGGGAAGCTGGTTACTTTTGGCCTCCCCAGCACCCCTGCCCATCTGGTGTCACAGCCTTGCTCCCGCCTAGTCTTCATCAGTCAAGTCACCACAGAATCTGAATTCCTGATTCGATCAGCTGAGCTGCAGGAGGCCCTGGGATCAGGAAATCTACTGACTTACTGTCAGAACAAGAGCCAGCAAGCTTTACTGCAAAGCGAAAAGATGCTGTGGCAGTTCCTGAAGGTAGGAAGCCTGAAGGCTAGCTGTTCAGAAATGTTTCCCCAAAGCCTGGAACTACAACCTGTGTCACCTGCAGGAGAGGCGCAAGCACACTGGGCCCCAGATTACAGAGGCCTTAACTCCCATTAGTATTTTCCCCACACCATACCTACCATCTGGACGAAAAATCTTCGCCCTTTACCAGAGGCTCAAAGGCCATTTGGGAAGTGGCTAGGGAAGATGGGGAATACACGAGATGTTTTCCTTTGTTGCTACTATTGCTGAAGTCCTAGATACTTTGCCAGGGTCAAGGCAAAGGCCTTCATGGAATCATGCCAAAGGGCAGGTAAGGTAATGGGGACGAAGGAAAGAGAAAAAGAAGAGAAAGGAAGAAGGTTAATCAGAAGGACACATTGTCATAAGAAGGCTTTGAGTTTGTTTCAGGTAACCCAAGGCACATCCTTGGAGTGGGCCCTAGGGTTCAGGTGCCTCTGTACACTGGAGGCCTGGAGTTCCAGTTCTCATTTAATTTCAAGATTAGTATGACACCAGGAGAAGCACTAGACCTGTCAAAGGACATGGGCAAGTGAGAGATGTGAAGGAAGAAAGGGACGTAGCTGACTGGTCAGTCAGTGGGATGATTGTGCAAATTTTTGGAATTGTACAGAAGAATCAGAAAGGATTGGGTCTGTACCAGGGCATCTGAGAGGGACTTGAAATTTGAGCTTTAGGCACAGTAGAGCTTTATGAAGGTGGACATCAGGAAGTTAGGAAAGAGAAAAAGGATTTGAGAAAGACCTTGACTATACAGTGAAGCTAGAGAATGATGTGAGAAGGAAAGAGTAAAAAGTGATGCTTTTGTCGTAAGCAGGATACAAGTTCCAGGAATGGTGAGATGGGAAAGAGAGGGAGTGGTCAGGAGTTCACCCTTTTCTCAACTGAACAAAGGGGACAGTGGTACCTATAGGACAGAGGGCATTCTGTTTTGGTTTTGGTTTTGGTTTTTTGAGATGGAGTTTTGCTCTCGTCGCCCAGGCTGGAGTGCAATGGCATGATCTTAGTTTACTGCAAGACCCATCTCCCGAGTTCAAGTGATTCTCCTGCCTCAGCCTCCCGAGTAGCTGGGATTACAGGCACCTGCCACCATGCCCTGCTAATTTTTATATTTTTGGTAGAGACAGGGTTTCACCATGTTGACCAGGCTAGTCTCGAACTCCTGAATTCAGGTGATCCACCTACCCTAGCCTCCCAGAGTGGTGGGATTACAGGTGTGGGCCACCATGCCTTGCTGGCATTCTGGTTTAAAAGCTACCCCAGAGCTGTCCATCATGGGTTCCGGATTGGGTGTGGTGAACATTTCCAAGGGAAGAGCATGAAAGGAGAAGGGTGCCCAGAGAGACTATGAGAAAGGTATGGTTAGAAATCATGGTTCAATGTGGAATAAATTAAGGGCCTGGGACAGTGAACCAAGATTACAGGGGCTTCAGAAAGGCTTGCTCCTTGGTATTTGGGACACTGAGTGGGAAACTGACTTTGTTAACTGTATCCATGCAACTTCTACCAGATGTCTTCTCAAAGAAACGTTTAGGCCTACGTAAGACTACTGTAGGCTACACTTGGCATCAGTCTCCTTGGAAAGATATGGGATGGGGACCGCAGCAGTATAGTATCAGGCAGGCATCTTCTGTGGGATTCCTTTCAGCAGTCATGCAGCAATTCAGAGTTCTCTTCTTCAGCCCCCCAGAGACAGCTCAGGTATAAGGAGATGAGAATATACATTAGGCAGGCGTGTAAGTTGCCCTGACTTAGAAGCTTCTTGCCCACAAAAGCCAATATATCTTCTACCAATTCTAAAAGCATAGCTTCCAGAATCTCTGCAAGGAATCTGTCCAGTTACAAGAGCCACTGCAATCAGGGAAACACATAGCATGTCGTCCACATTAATTATTTCTAGGTTACATAGTTCCAGTCCAGATGCAATTTACCAATCACAAGCATGTTGCCTAGGAACAGCTGACATTTTACTCTTACCAGACTAGCAGGGTAACAGAGCTAGGAAGTCCATGGAAGGTCAAATTCTCACATGCAAGGGGCAGGGGGCTATGTTAACATTGCCCATAGCCCACCAGTAAGTCAGATCTGGAGAGGAAAAGGGAGAGATGGCATTGGACTGCTGAGGGTACTTCTAGTAGTACAAAGAACTATATTTGAGGGTATACACAGATGCCCAGCTTGGTGTAGGAAGAGGGTCATTTATGTTCATTTAATGGAATCTTTTCTGTGTTGTGTGGTTTCTTAGGTGACCTTAGAGCAAGACTCCAGAATGAAATTCCTAAAGCTTTTAGGATACAGTAAAGATGAGCTTCAGAAGAAGGTAAGCTGCTTTTCACATCAGAAACGTGTACTTGTTGAAGAGAAGAAGAGAATGTTGCCAGAGGAAACCACCTCAGAATACCTCTTCCTGGCCTTATTTTTGCATATGCGAGCATTTTACATCCTAGAGTTTGTTTGTTTCTCAGAAAAATAGATCGGGGATCTCAGAGAGTCCAGTTGGTGGGGTATAGAGGTGGGAAAAGTGGATGATGCTTATTTGGTCTTACATTGGAAAGAGTGGTTTTCATAGGTCTCTCCCTGCAGGTGGCCACATGGTTGAAGAGTGACATGGGGCTAGGTGAGGGTCCTCAGCGCAAGGGAAATGACCTCAGCAGTGAGAGACAACAGGTCTTCTGCAGCCAGGTGTGGTAGGAGCCCAGTCAGCCTGACCTAGGGTAACACAGGAAACCTGCCTTTAAGATGCCTTTTCCTTCCTGGCCTTTTTCCTTGCCCTCTGTATGTGCTTAGCTTCTGTAGAAGTCTTCAAACTCCTCATTCTCTTAGAACTAGAGTGAGAAACACAGTCCCTAAACTTTTGGACTGAGAGTGGAGAACTGTGTCTTAGCCATGAACTGTGGCCCTTCCCAAAAGTTACCTGGCTATTTTTTTAGTTTTACCCATTAACAGCCAAA
Source organism: Cacajao melanocephalus (assembly GCA_963573385.1). Classification (NCBI taxonomy): domain Eukaryota; kingdom Metazoa; phylum Chordata; class Mammalia; order Primates; family Pitheciidae; genus Cacajao; species Cacajao melanocephalus. Next base: position 58,276 of record CAUYLG010062798.1, on the reverse strand, counting down.
TAGTAAAGCTCTCAGAGCTACTAAGCCAGCTCTCTGTCTTCTGGGTCCAACCTAAGTAGTCACCTCTGTCCTTCCTTATACAGGCCTCCAAACACACCACAGAGGAAGCCTCTGCTTCCTCAGCCTTCTTTGATGAGCTGGTCCCTCAGAACATGACTCCTTGGGAGATCCCCATCACAAAAGGTACCCTGACCCTGAGGGAGAGAGAGAGTCTCTGCTTAGGAGTAGGCAGGCCCAGAGGTTTTGGACTTGAGACATTCCCTTCATGTCCCTGCCTCATGCCTTCCTCCCACCGTCTCAAATGCTGAGTGAGTCACTTACCAGTTAGAGCTCTCTCTGGTTATAGATTTTCATGGATAGGTCCTTCCTATGGAAGGCCTTCTGTCAGGAGATTTTCTTCTATCCTTCTTGCTGAAAGGACTGTAACCCTGCCCATGGCGATCAAGCACACCTTATACTGTGCCAGTTCCCTCCCTTGTCTTGGGCCCTGTCTTTAGACCTGGGCACCAAAATACATTTTGTTGCCAAGGAATGAAGCTTGAGGGTGTAGTTTGGAGCAAAGCAGGCTGAGTGGTATAGAGATACAGAGGGTGTCCTGTGGGCCCTGCCATGGGCAGGAAGTTAGGGATTGAGAGCAACTCATGCAGAAGGGATGCTTCTGCCTGCAGATGTTGAAGGACTCCTAAGCCAGGCTCTCCTGCTTGGGGAGCTGGGCCCGGCTGTGGAGCTGTGTCTGAAGGAAGAGCGCTTTGCTGATGCCATTATCCTGGCCCAGGCCGGGGGTGCAGATCTGCTGAAGCAAACACAGGAGCGCTACTTGGCCAAGAAGAAAACCAAAATCTCCTCGGTAACTGTCCATCATGCAGGAGAAAAAGGGAGGGGATTACTGGGACCTCGTGAGGTGGATACTCACACCTTGGGACCTGTGTTTGAGTATCTGCCTGCCTCTCTCTTTCTACTCTAACCGCCCCCACCTCACCACTAGCCCCTACTCAGTGGTCTAACGGGAGGCCTGTGCAGGACTCCTGCTGCCTATGCTGGATGGATGGCTGATGGCCTCTTTCCCTCTCTGCCCATTACAGCTTCTAGCCTGTGTTGTGCAGAAGAATTGGAAGGATGTGGTGTGCACCTGTAGCCTGAAGAACTGGAGAGAGGCACTGGCCTTGCTACTGACTTACTCAGGCCCAGAGAAATTCCCTGAGCTCTGTGGTAGGTGTGGCCCCAGGCTTCAGGGTGAAATAGTGTGACTCCAGCATGGAGTAAGGGATTCATGCAGGGCGGAGGTGGAGGAGCAGCCTAAGCTCTGGGAGGCCAGGCCATGTTGTCAGGGCTAGAATCTGGCCCAGCCAGGAGGCAGGGACCACAGTGCATGCCCCTACTTTCAGAGGGGATCCTTTGTTGTCCTGTTTTACTTTGTCTTGTCACATGATGATGTGAGAACTTTCTCCTTCTCTGTACAGCAACACTCAGTTTCAGTTTTGACTTAAAGTCACTGCAGCTACATGTCCCAAGCTCATGGTCCTCTCCCTGTTTCCAAACAGGAGAAGGAGGGGCGCACAGGGCAGCTGTGCCATTAATGAAATTTCCCTCTCTCTGCAGACATGCTGGGAACTCGCATGGAGCAGGAGGGCGGCAGGGCCCTAACCTCCGAAGCCCAACTCTGTTATGTGTGCTCAGGGAGTGTGGAGCGGCTGGTGAAGTGCTGGGCAAAATGCCAGCAGGCTTTGTCCCCCATGGCTCTGCAGGTACCCCTTCTCTTCAGGGTACTGGCCACTCCATATGAGGCCTTAGGAGGCTAGCGATGGAGGATGTGCAGAGCTAGCAGAATCGAATCTTTTGGGACAGGCTGGAGACAAGGTGTTAGGGAGGAGCAAAGGGTCCTCAGTGTCTGGGATTGTCTCTTCTTCCCTCAGAGGAGACCAACCAGAAGCTGCTTCATTGTTAGTCCTTATAATCTTTTTCCTATCTCAGGTTTGGTTTTATAAATGTATTCAGTATTTGAGCAATTGTGGCTTGGCCCTTCTATTAGCTACTGTGAAAAATTCTGTGAATCTAAACTACCAGGTGTCCTGTGAGTCACCACAGAAAGTAGGGGTCACAGACTCATGTAGAGACAAAAGTCGCACATGAAACAATTAGTGTAAGACTCTGTGGTTGATGATATATACACAGAAAGGGTAAAAAAGCAAAAGGAAGAGACGGAGATGTACAAAAATCTAAGACCCAGATGGGTCCAGTTAAATCCAATCCTAATGGCTTGGGAGGTGAGGCCAAGTGTCCCTTCTCTGTCATGGTTCTTACATGTCATCATCTGCTGTCTTCACCTAGGTATGGCCAGGTACCCTCATCTCTACCCATAGTAGGAGATCCCTGAGTGAGCTGCCTGGGCTTAGAGAGCAGGATATGCCTCGATGAGAGTTCACCACCCTCATCCTTGTCCTTATAGGACCTGATGGAGAAGGTGATGGTTCTTAACAGGAGCTTGGAGCTACTGCGGGGTCCTCTTGGGGTGAGCCCAGGCCCTGCCACAACCTACAGGGTCACTCAGTATGCCAACCTCCTGGCAGCCCAGGGCAGCCTGGCCACTGCCATGAGCTTTCTCCCCAGTGACTGTGCTCAGGTAAGTGGGGCCATGGGAGAGAGCAAGCCATTTCATTTGGTCATCTAATATTAATTGAGCACTTCCATGTTCCAGGCACTACGCTAATGCTGAAGCTCCTAGAATAGATAAGATCGAATCCCTTAAGCACCTTACAATCTACTGGGGGAAGATGAGATGCCAGTGACTTATGGTGCCATAACAGAAGCTTACACTGAGCACTGTGGGAGTCCAGGAAAGGGACTGATTTTTGCCTGGAGAAGTCAAGGAAGGCTTCCCAATGGTTAAAACAGCTGAGCTGGACCTTCAAAGAGAAGTAGCTTACCAGCAGATACAGGGCATTCTAAGCAGAAAGACTAGCAAGGAGGGAGGCATGCAGGTGTTTGGCGGGGATTCAGCAACTTTAGTCATTTCTAAGGGGGCTAGCGTGTACAGCAGTGGTGAGTTCTTAGTTTCTGTTTCTGGTTGGGCCCGTAAAGCCCCTTCCTCATCCCTCTTTTCCACCTATCACTAGAGTCAGAAACCAAAAACCATGCCTTCAGGCTGCTAAAAGCCTAAAACCAAACAGAACAACAACAAAATAAGACGGGTTGGACAAGCTTGGCATAGAGGGTCAGCTGAAATTTGACTGCTACCTGGGGCCTTGATTGTTTTAATTTACTTGACACAGCTCTTCCTCATTAAAACTTACAGCCACCAGTTCAGCAGCTAAGAGAGCGGCTTTTTCATGCCCAAGGTTCTGCTGTTTTGGGCAAACAGTCTCCCCCTTTCCCTTTCCCCCGGAGTGTTGTGGGAGCTACCCCCCACTCTAAAGAGACATCATCTTACAGATTGGAATCCCAGCCTTCTCACCAGGTAAGACCTTATTTGTTAATTCATTAGTTCATTCATTCAGTAATACTTCTGTGTCAAGTGTGGTTCTGGGCACTTGGAATACATTAGTGAACAAAACGGATGAAAATTCCCAACTTCCGAAGAACACAGATTCAGTTCTTTTTATAACAAATAACTGTTTATTGAACAACTACTAGGCTCTTAGGACATAAAGGTGCAAAAATCGTGATACTTGCCCTCAAGTAGCTCATAGTCTAGTGGAAAGATAGATATGTAAAAAATAGCTACAGTAAAATTCTTAAATACTATCATTGGTGTATGGCAAGGGGCTATACGATCACACAGAATTAAAGCAGTTTACTCTGAATGGTGAGCTTGGTGGGGCAGTTCAGGGAGTGCTTCAGAATCAATCTAATGTTTGATCAGCGTCTGAAAGATTAAAAGTTATTTAGGCCAAGGAATGGGTAGGTGAAGACTGTTTCAAGCACAGAGAATAGCAGGTACAAAGACACTGAAGCAAGAGTAAGCTGAGGCCTTTTGAGGATTACTGATATTTAATTGGGGCTGCAACACAGGTGTTTGTGGCTGTGAAGTGAAGTTAGGTGAAGCTGGAACAACGGGTAGGAGTTAGATCACTAAGGATGCAGCATTCTGTGCTAAAGAACTTGACAGGGAGGAGCTATTGAACAGTTTTATGAAGGGGAGTGATATAATTAGCTGTATGTTAGGAAGGGCTAGGCTGGAGGGAGTAAGGAGGCTATAGCAAGGGATTATGAAGACATGAAATAACCTAAAGCTGGCCAGTGAGGTTGGATTTGAGATACTTAGTACTTAGTAGATAGAACTGACAGAATTGCTGATAGTTTGGAGGGTGTATGTGTGGCTGGGAAGCTGAGGGAAAGGAAGGAGGTTCTGGCCAAAGTGCCCAGGTGGATTGGGTACTATTAACATACAAGGCCAGAAGCTTACTAGAGGAGCTGGGGAACAGAATCCCGGGACATTTGGATACAGTTATCAGGCAGAAGCTCTGATGGCTCATCTTGTCCCACCTTCAATTAGGAATCCCTACCCTAATTCCTTTTTTTTTCCCTCCCTTTTCTCCCTCCCTTTCTTCCCTCGCTTGTCTCTCCTTTCATCCCTTCCCCTTCCCCTTCCCCTCCCCTCCTCTCCCTCTCCCTCTCCCTCTCTCTTTTCATTTAAAAATAACTATGGATTCACAGGAGGTGGCAAAGAAATGTACTGGTATGTCTCCTGCATCCCAGCAACACCTCCCCCCCATGTCAGCATCTCACACAACCACAGTACAGTATCAAAACCAAGAAATTGACATTAATACAATCCATAGATTCAGATTTCAGATTCAGTTTCCAGCAGTTTTACATATTGTTATGTGTGTTTATGCAGTGTTGTCACATTGTGGTCTGTAACCACCAAATTCAAGATAGTCCATTTTACCATCACCACAAGACCCTCTTGTGTTACCTCTTTTATAGCTGCACTTGTCCCCTATTCTCATCCTTGGCTTCACCAATATGTTCTCTAGCTCTATCATTGTTATTTAACCATTGTTATGTGAATAGAATCGTGCAATATGTAGCCTTTTGAGATTGGCTTTTCTCACTTAGCATAACTTCTTTGAGATTCATTCAAGTTGTTGTGTGTACCAGTAGTCCATGCATTCTTATTTCAGAGTAGTATTTCATGGTGTGAATGTAGCATGGTTTTTATTTTTTTATCCATTCAAACTTTGAAGGGCATTTGGGTAGTTTCCAGTTTGGGGCTATTATGAATAAAGCTGCTGAGTATTCATATACAAGTTCCTAATTGACATCCTTACTAGGTTCAGTCTGTCAATCCATGAAGGTTACATGTTTCGCCAATGCTTTCTCCATCAGCGTTTTATAATTTTTATCACACCAATCCTGTACATATTTTGTCCAATTCATACTTAAGGGTTTAATTTTTTTAATATCACCTATCAGCTCATGCCTATTAAGTATTTAATTTTCTCTTGAGCAGTTTAAAATCAAATCATATTATAGTTTGAATCTTGGTTTCCATGTGTTCATTGTAAGTATGTAGAAATGCAGTTGATTTGTATGTGTTAATTTGGTTATACCCTGTGACTTTCCTGAATAGTTCTAGAAGTTTTTTGTGGATTCCATGGAGTTTTCTATTAGACAGTCATGTTGTCTGCAAATCTGAAAACAGATAGTTTCCTTTCTTTTCAATCTATGAGCATTTAATTTCTTTTTCATGCCTTATTGTAGTGACTAGGACTTCCAGTCTATGTTAAATAAGAATAGTGAACATGAGCCGGGTGCTGTGGCTCATGCCTGTAATCCCAGCACTTTGGGAGGCTGAGGTGGGTGGATCACCTGCGGTCAGGAGTTCAAGACCAGCCTGGCCAATATGGTGAGACCTCTGTCTCTACTAAAAATACAAAATTAGCTGGGCGTGGTGGCGCATGCCTGTAATCCCAGCTGCTCAGGAGGCAAAGCTGGAGAGTTGCTTGAACCCGGTACGTGGAGGTTGCAGTGAGCTGAGATTGCACCATTGTACTCTATCCTGGGCCAACAAGAGTGAAACTCCGTCTCAGAAAAAAGAATAGTGAACATGAATGTCTTTGCCTTGTTTCCATTCTGAGAGGAAAAACGTTCAGTATTTCAGCATTAAGTATGATGTTAGCTTTAGGTTTTTTGTAGATGCTCTTTATGAGACCAAGGACGTTTCCCTCTATTCCTTGTGTCTTAGTTCATTTTGTGCCACTATAACAGAATACCACAGACTGAATAATTTATAAAAAACAGAAATGTATTTCTTACAGACCTGGAGTCCAAGATGAAGGCATCAGCAGGTATGGCCTCTGGTTCCAAGATGGTGCCTTGCTGCTTTGTCCTCACATGGCAGGCGAGATGGGCAAGAGAAAGCAAACCCACTCCTGCAAGCCCTTTTTATAGTGGTATTAATCCATTAATGAGGACAGAGCCCTCATGACCTCAACACTTCCAAAAAGTCCCACCTCCCAGCACTGTTGCACTGAGGATTTTCAACACATGAATTTTGGGGAACATATTCAGACCATAACACCTTGTGTATTAGATCATGAATCGATGTTGAATTTTGTCAGATGTTTTTTCTGCATCATTTCTGTGATCATACTATTTTCCTTCTTTAGCTTGTTGATATAGGGGATTAAATTGATTGGTTTTTAAATATATTGGACCAGCTTTGCATGACCTGGAATAAATTACACTTTCTTGTGGAATATTATTTTTTGTATACATTATTTGATTTGCTAAAATTTTGTTGAGGATTTTTTTTGTCTAAGTTCATGAGAAATATTGATGTTTAGTTTTATTTTCTGCCATCTTTTTCTGGTATTGGCATCAGGATAATACTGGTCTGATGAAATTAGTTAGGAAGTGCTCCTTCTGTTTTCTGGAAGAGATTATGTAAACTTTGTATTAATTCTTTGACTGTTCAGTGAAATTCTCCAGTGAAACCATCTAGGCCTGGAGATTTCTTCTTTGGGAGCTTTTAAATGACAAATTCAATTTCTTTAATCGTTGTAGGACTACCCAGATCTTCTTTCATTGTGACTGAGTTTTGATAGTTTGTGGTTCTCGAGGAATTGGCCCATTGCGATAAGTTGTCAAATACATGAATGTCAAGTTATTTGTAGTATTTCAACGTAGTAATCCTTTTAATGGCTTTGGGCCTGTTGTAATATTCTCTGTTTCATCTCTGATGATGATATATGTCTTCTCTCTTTTTATCAATTTTTATGTGTTTATTAATTTTATTGATTTTTTTCCTCAAAGAACTAGTTTTTGTTTCACTAATTTTCCCTATTATTTTTCTGTTTTATGTTACTTACCTTTCTTTTTCCTTTCTAAGAGCTGATGCTTTTTTCTTTTCATAGGTTCCAGCTCCATCTCTAAGGCCAAGGCTTTTCACCCCTCAGTCATCACCAGTGATGCCCTTGGCACCTTCCCATCCTAACCCTTATCAGGCCCCCAGGACGCAGAATATAAGTGACTACAGGGCACCTGGGTCCCAGGCCGTCCAGCCTTTGCCTCTGGGCCCTGGGGTAAGGCCTGGTGAGTGAGTCACTGAAGATCTATCTAGGCAGAGCACAGAGGTCTCAGGAAAGCAACTGGCATGGCCAGCATGGATTTAGGGGTCTGTATGTCTGTCTAGTGACAGGAGCTTGGAAGTTGAGAATTCTGAATTCCTAATGCTGTCACTGGCTTCGTACCTTTGGCAATATACCAAAGTGTTGTGTTGGTTATTTCAACCCTATGGGATTGTTTTGAAGGTTACATAAGGAATATAGTTAAAAGAATTTTGTAAAGTATAGATTTCCATATACATGTATTAATCATTTATTATTAATTTTTTGTTGCTATCCTGTTTCTCCCTGATAATGCTCTGAGATGCTCCTGAATTGAAGTTTAGTGTCAAATGACCTGTTTCTCTTCCACTTCAGCTTCATCTCAGCCACAGCTATTAGGAGGGCAAAGGGTTCAAGCTCCTAACCCTATGGGATTCCCTGGGACATGGCCTCTTCCTGGTTCCCCTCTACCTATGGCATCCCCAGACATCATGCAGCCTGGCTCTACCTCCCTGCCTGAGACTCCTAGACTGTTCCCTGGGCTTCCTGTGAGACCACCAGGTCCCAGACACATGGTCTCCCACGCCCCAGCCCCTCCTGTGAGCTTCCCTGTGTCAACTCCTCCAGGGGGCCCAGGTGCCCCATGCTCCAGTGTCCTCCCAACCACTGGCGTCATGACTCCTCACCCAGGTCAGTCTTCCCTCCGTGGGTCCCTCTTCTGGGTTATTGCCTCCCCTGCCTCTCCCACTACTTTGGGAGTCTTTCCTCAAGCCAGAGAGCTGGGGTCCCATTGGGGGAGTGTGGCCAGGAGTGTAGATGGTCTGCAGAGGGAGATATGGTGGACTCCAACTCAAAGAATGCTTCCAGCTTTCAGATCAAAAACTAACAGTGTTTTTCACTATGCACCTACAGACCTCTATCTTTTTACCCTATAGGACCTCAAGAGTCCTGGAAAGGTGCTCCAGCCTCTAGGGGAAACCTCCAGAGGAACAAGGTCAATGCATCTTTCCCCACTCACTCCCTTGTACATTCCCCAATGACCTACGTTCTAATTCCTTAGAGGATTCAGTCAGTCCTTCCCCTTCTCAGGCTGTCCCCACTCTCCTCCCACTTACTCTGCTCCCCTCAGGACCGTTGTCTTTCCCTCTTACACACATACATAAGTTTCCTCATTTCCCGGTTTCCCACACTCACTCCTCTGCCTCCTTGTTCATGATCATTCCCGCCACTCCCCAAAACCAGAGCCATGGAGTCTCTCAGCTTAGACTCATGTGTCTTTCCTTCTGTCTCTTTAGCTGCCAGAGACATTTATACCCCCAGCACCAATTACTGCTCCAGTTATGAGCCTCACCCCTGAACTGCGAGGGATTCTTCCCTCACAGCCCCCTGTCTCCGGTGTGAGTCATGCTCCCCCAAGAGCTCCAGGAGAACGCAGCCTGCAGGTGACAGGGACAGTGTATTCCCCTCCCTTGGGAAACCTTCCAGCCCTCCTTGGGTGTAGGTCATGGTAGATGGGCCTCATTCTTCAAGGTAGAGACAGTCTCTGAGCTGAGGGAGACTGGGGGCAGGTACCAGGTGTCCTTAGTGCAGAGAGAGGGAGGCTGCTCCTCTCCTCAACTCTGCTCTAATGGGAACAGTGTGACTATGAGTCACTGAGGACTAGTCCTTAGGGAAGCCATGAGAAGGACAGCTTGCCCCTCTGGCCTTTCTCCCCGCTTCTTTATCAGCAGCTTCAGCAGCTGCCCCCTGAAAAGGTGGAGAGGAAGGAGCTGCCTCCAGAGCATCAGTCCTTGAAGACCAGCTTTGAGGCCCTTCTCCAGCGCTGCTCCCTGTCTGCAACTGACTTAGTAAGTCTCAGCCTTTTCCACGGTGCCCTCCTCGCACCCCTAGCTGGTTCCAGGACCTCAGCTGTGGACTGGTTCCTTGTGTGACTCTCTTCTCACTGCCTCTGGTCATGCTCTCTCTATCTGTACTTATTTGATGTCCTTGTGGAGCCGGGAGAGACTTCAAGTCTGGTCTGAAGTCCAGCTCCTTGGTAGCAGGACCCAGCAGCATAGACACTAAAGACAGCAGGAGTAGTGAAAGCAGGGTGGAGCCAGGAGTGAGGAAGTCTGCCATTCCTTTGCTGGCTGTGCCAGCTTGAGCAAGTTACTTCCTTCTCAGGCCTTCACTTCCTTTGTGAAATGAAGCCATTCTAGCTCTAATATACTGTGATTCTTTATGGCCCTGGGTAGTGTTAGCCTTGGGGGTTGGGATTGGAATCTATTTCTTTCCCTGCAGAAGACAAAAAGGAAGCTGGAAGAGGCAGCCCAGCGTCTGGAGTGTCTATATGAGAAGCTCTGTGAGGGGACAGTAAGTACAGCTAGCTGTGCTCCCACTGCCTCCTGCCCTCCCACCATCACCATGGCCAAAGGAAGCCCAGTGTCTTTTCTTCCCATAGGTCTCACTGACCTGGGGTCCCCACAAAATACATGCCTCCTGCCTGAACTGAGCCCCAAAACTTAAGTCCTCCCTTATCCCTTCCAGGCTGCCAGGGTAGGGGCTGGGTTGGGCTCACTAATCTAAGGGTCCCTCCCTCCACAGCTCTCACCTCATGTTGTGGCTGGGCTCCATGAGGTTGCCCAATGTGTGGATGCAGGAAGCTTTCAGCAGGGCCTGGCAGTGCATGCCCAGGTGGCGGGCTGCAGCAGCTTCAGCGAGGTGTCCAGCTTCATGCCTATCCTGAAGGCTGTCCTCACCATCGCTCATAAGCTGCAGGTCTAAACCAGGCAGCCTCTCTTGCGAGGAGGCCACTTCTGCTGTTCTTAACTCCTCCCTGCAGAAGAGGGGACTTTTGCAACACATTCTGTTTTTTCCCAACTCTTCCTTGCTGCCAGGTATGTGATGCTGCAGGCTTGGCTCCAAATCGGCTGAGTGCCTGCTTTTTACTCCTTTATGCCTGGCCTTCTAGGATCTATCCAAGACTCTCTCAGGCCTGGAGGCAGGGCACAGAGTCAGTTCTTCACTCTCCCTAATATTATACTCTGTAAGGACCTGGGGCAGGGTATCTTCTCCCCCAGGAATATTCTGTTTAAGTGGCTTCTGAGAGGGTGAACAGGACTGTTACTTCCAAGTCTACCTCTGCTGTGACCCATCTTGTGGGTCTTTTGTTTCTCCCTCTGTGGTTTATGAGCTTGCCCTTACCTTCTCCCTGCCTCTGAATTCATATTTCCAGGTCTGTATTTCTCTGTAGCCCAGGGTTTGGGGTAGAGCTGACTGCTGTTCACCCTTTGAACAAGTCTTGGATGTGAGGGATGGCTGCTGAGCAGAACCAAGAGAGGAAATTTGGCGCTGTTAAAATGGAATTTCTCATCTGCCAGTGTTATTAAGGGTGGGCTACATTAGACGGAAGGTGAACTGCCTTTTGCCGGAAGCTGTCTTAGGCATGAGATAGGAGCAGGGGAACAGCAGCCTATGGAGAACTGTCCTTGACCCAACTTATGCTGGAGCCCTAGCCCAAGGCCATTCCTTCTGTGATGATGAAGCCCAGTTCTAGAATATGAGCCATATGAAGGAACCATTCTCTTAAGCACTGCTCCTCAAGGGTTGGGGGCCCTTCTCACTCTCAGCCACATGTCTCAGGGCTACCTTCCCTGATTGCATTTTCATTTGTGGCATCGTATTTGATGCAGTGATGTACTCAATGGTGCAATAAAACTGCTTCGATTTGGTTTCCTCTGTCACCTCCCAGTCATTGCCTCCCTGGTCCTATTTTGCCATTACCTTTCTAGTCCTTTTTATTCTTGCTTCCGGCACCCTAGTAAGGCAGAGGAGAGGCTTAGGGAGAGAAATCAAGAAAGTTAAAGGAAGGTGTCCAGTCCCACTGAATTAGGTTCTCTCCTTGCAGCATTTGTGGTCACTCTGCTGGGTGTGTTGGGGGTGGGGGGTTGTCTCCCTTCATCTGTGCCTGGTGTGCAGTTCCAGGGTTTTCCCCACCCCACTTCAGGGCTGAGCTCAGCTATACAAAGGGACTGGGTGTGAAGCCAGGGGGTCCTAGCCCTAATCCTGTTGTAGATCCCATCATGTCTGCGGGCTAGATGTGTGTGTGTTTGGGAGGGAGGGATTGTTAGGCAGTATTTGTTTGTAAAGCCACTTGCTCTTCAGATAATACTTGCACTAACTTCTATTGATGAAGCAGTGTGAGCCCCAGCAAAGTCCTTTCCCAAAGTGTCTTTGAAGCCAAGAGCCCATTGAAGGGAAGAAAGGCCGGGAGAGGGGATTAGTTTGTTCAGCAGCTGTGAATTTCAGTGGGAGGTTGATGAACTCCGAAGTCTTTGTTTAAATTAAAGTGGGGGAGAAAAAAGCCGCTGCTGGAGCGACAGCCCCACTAGGGGCCCTGAACTAACACAAGGAGAAGTCTGAGCTGCAGGGAGCTGTGTACTGACTGCGAAGACTTTTCCCAAACACTCTCGGAAGAGGTGTTGTGAGAAGACAAGGGGGCGGAGTGGCGGATTAGCATGTGAAATGAAGTTTTCATTGACTCCGGTGGGGGTAGAAGGCTATTTTAATGGCATTTTGTTCTCCTATTTTCTCTTTTTGAGCTCTTTAGAATTATTGTTTTGCTAAGACAGGCTTTCTTCCCCCTTCTTTCCAGTCTGAGGATTGCCTCTATGGGAGCCAACATAAATATTTCTCCTCCAGGAATGTGGGTTAATTAAAAGGAAATGAATGAGTGGAAGCATCCAATCCAGAACTACAATAGGCGAGTGCCCTGGCCTGCCCTCCCCTCCCACCGCCGCCAGCACCGCCAGCACCGAGGACGACCCTGTCTCTCTGCCCTAACCTGCTGCTAAGGCCATTTGAGGCTGCGATTCTTTTCAGAAAGAAAAAGCTCTGCCTGTGTGTAGGCTCACAGGCCAGGGACAGGAAGGAGACCGTGTTTTGCCCACCCCAACCAATGTCCTTGTCACTTCTCAGGATCTCCTTCTGTTTCTGTCCCCTGGCTGAGACAGATGGGCTCCTGAAGAGCACACAAGAGGTGGGAAGGGGCCTGTGCTCTGCACTCACCCCACAGTAACTTACTAGTTGGGGGAAGAAGCCAGTCATCTTTCTCAGCATCAGTTTAAATCTGTAAAACAAAAGATTTGACTAGCTGACCTCAAAGATGTCTTCCCAAGCACCAGTTCTGGAGTTGTCTGCTTTGTAAAGGGACCACAGCCCTGGCAATTGAGTGTAAAGTGAGAACTGAAGCTCCATGATGCAGCGATGGCGGTGGTTGTTCACTACTGTCTCCACTTGTGTTTGTTGAATGAACAAGTGAACAAGTGGATATTGCAAAAGGAAGGGAAAAGCAATACAGATCCAAGGCAGCTCAGTCATGTTTTCTTGTTAGAACTGGAATGAATCTGGTATTCATTTGGGGATATAAAACAATAACCTAGGCCGGGCACAGTGGCTCATGCCTGTAATCCCAGCACTTTGGGAGGCCGAGGTGGGTAGATCACGAGGTGAAGAGATCGAGACCATCCTGGCCAACATGATGAAACCCCATCTCTACTAAAAATACAAAAATTAGCTGGGCATGGTGGTGTGCACCTGTGGTCCCAGCTACTCGGGAGGCTGAGGCAGGAGAATCCGTTGAACCTGGGAGGAGGAGGTTGCAGTGAGCCGAGATCACACCACTGCACTCCAGCCTGGCGACAGAGCAAGACTCTGTCTCAAAAACAAAAAGAAAAAGCAAAAAACAACAACCTATGAAATAATGTTCTGGCAGCATGATGTAGAGTACCGACCTAGAGTCACCAAATAAGCACAATACTACTCTTGCTTTTAAGCTAAGAGACTTCCTGAGAATGCAGCTTTACTTTACAACATTGTACTTTTAAATTTTCTAGCTGCCTTGCCAAACTCTTTGTGTACATTATTAAGTAATTCTGCAAAGTGGAACAGGTAGGTTAGTATATACTGCTGCTTAAGGAGGAAAGGTGAGTTGGGAGATTCAGGAGGCCAGATAAAAGCCGAGGGAAGATGTTAAGGGCCTTTTGCTGATAGAGATGGAAATGAAGCACTAGGAACACCTGAAAGGAAGTGTATCCCCTGGTCAGGAAGGAGAAACTCTCTCCTCAGTGTTAGTAAGACCAGAAGGTGTGAGTGAGGCCAGGGGCTTGGGATCTGACCTGGCCATTGCCTCAGTTTGGAATACAGGAGCCCTTCCACTCTTACAGGTGAGCCCCTAGAGTCTTGACTTTTATTACCTGGAACCAGCCACACCGCTTTCTCCTACTCTGGGAGAGGAAGGCTGAGGTTGTCTAGCATCTGACCAGTTCTGCTCCAGAAGAGCTGCCCAGTCCCAGACCTGGGACTGTCCTAGGGCAAGAAAGCTGTCTGGGAAGCTCCTTGGGCTACAGAGGGTCTGCGGTATTGGTTCTTCCCTCTCCAAGGACTTGCTCTGTTTCATAAACAAGTACCTGCTGTACTCCTCTCTGAGAATAAAACCAGAAGACTCAGGTACCACAAGCAGCAAGCTCATGGCTATTGAGTGAATGTATTAGACGATTTATATAGATGATTTACTAATCCTTGGCAGATTAGCCTCAATCCAGATAACTACTTGGGCCACCAGGGAAGTGAGGCTCCAGGGAGGATAGTATCCTGCCAAGATAGGAGGGAGGAGAGAGCCTAAGATTGTTACAACATCCCGCCCCAATATCCTCAAGAATAAGTGCAGTACCTAGAAAAAAAAGCACATATCACAACGACTACAATAAATTAGAGTTCAAGGTGCTGACCTTTCCATTAGCAATAGTTTCATTGCAGGAAGTTTGCTAATCGAAGGAAGATATCCATTGCTTTGAATTCTGCCTGTTTGGGAACCAGATTGGATTAGTGGGAAGTAAGGGTCTCAGCTTCGCATTCTTATGACCTGCCTCTAGAGGTGCAGACCAGGATCTGAACTGGAAAGTGGCTTTATTTACCTCACTCTTGGCTCAGAGGAACAAAGATCCTTTGGGGAAGAAGTAGAGTTGGTTGCTAGAAGGAAGTAGGTCAGGAGCAGGGAGAAGGTACCTTTAAAGGGTAGGAAGTGACTGTAATCTGCCCTTAACATAGTTCCTAGACCTTTGGGGTCTGTATCTGGAGTCCTGTGGGCGATTGTCCAGGAAGGTCATTGCCCCACTAGTAAAGTCCATTCATGACATGGTATCACAAGGATGAGTAGCACCCTTGGTGTTCGAGTCATCACTCCAGGGCTCCCTCTCCTCCATCTTCAACCTCTGCCTCGAGGAACCAACCCCAAAGACGTGGTTTTCCCAGGCCAGTTTCCTCAGTATCTTTTCAGGGAAAGAAAGGAGAGGGAGAAGAGAGAAAGCATTCAAGATTGCTGGGGAGTCTGTGTTAGCAGGTAGGGGATGAGCTCTGCAGAAGAGAGATGCAGCAGTGGGTGAGCCCTGGTAGCAAACAGTGGGCAAAAGGGCAAAGCCGTGGCTTTACCTGGGCCCTGCATGTCTGAGAAGGGCTCTTCCAGTGCCTAAGGCTTGATAGGCCAGGTCAGGCATTAGGGCTGCTAGGAGAGGGGAGGAGGAACACCTATTCTCATCCTAATCCAAGGAAGATCCATAACTCAAAGTCTGAGTTCTCAGTCCTGGGTGTGGCTGCCAAGAGGATTCAGAGCTCTAGGAGAGCACAGAGGAGTTGGGGAAACTTTGGAAAGTGGCAAGCTTCGGAGAAATTGCAGTCTCCTTCTCAGGATCCCTAGGTCTGGGAGTGTGGGCTCCCCATTCCCTAGGTTCCGCAATTACCAGGATCTCTAAAAGAAGCCAGGAACCAGTGGGGAAAAGGAGGGGGCAGAGAAAACCCTTAGGGTTTTTTCCCGGGTTTGTGCGCAGCGCCCCCCCGCGGCCGCTCCACGCGGCTACAAAAATACTTGGTGACCTTCCGGCGGCATTGCTCGCAGCGGACTGCGCAGCACCAGTGGAACTTGCAGTTGCAGCTGGACACGGTCTCCGCCCGGCGCTCCTCCACGGCCAGCCCGCAGTCCCCGCAGAGCCGGCGGCAGCTGCGGCGTTCCCAGCGACCCAGGGCTCGCCCGCGCTTCAGGCACTCTCGGCCTTCGGTGCCCAGCAGCCCTAGAGTTTTGTTCTCCAAGCAGTAGTCCGGGGAGTCCTCCAGGTGCACCAGCTCCCGGGTGGAGATGGAGCGAAAGGTGTCGGCGATAGCGCCGCGGCTGGCCGCGCTGTTGCTAGCACCCTGCAGCAGGTCCACCTTGAGTGCCGCGTGGTACTTCTCCTTCAGGTGCGCGCCCACCTCGCGGAACTCGGGCAGCTGCAGCCAACAGGTCTGCGTGGTGCAGCTGCCAGACACGCCGTGGCACTTGCACGTGCGTTTCATGGTGCCCTTCACTGCCTGGGGAGAGAGCTAGGAGTGAGAGGCCCGGGATTAAGCACGAGGCGAGCTTCTGCCCTTGCGGGAGTTGGGAGGAGTCTATTTAGTCTACTGGGCCAGCCCACTTGGTACCTCATTTTGCCAATCTTTTAAATGAACTGAAGAATTGTCTGCACCTGGGGCTGGTAGTTAATGGAGCCAGCAGCTGCCTATTCCCGAGGGCTGCGGGACTCACCTTGCGGCCAGCTTCGTTGTTGTGCAGGTTCATGGCTGCCCGTGCATCCTGTCCTGTTTCCAGGGCATCGACAAACTGCTTGGAAATCGTCTCTCCGAAGCCCACATTGTCACTGCAGCCTCCCCACAGCCAGCCTTGGCCCCCTGGAAAAGTGCAGGGGAAGGGCAGGTCATTGAACAAGCGGGCGCAGAGCCTCCTGGGCTGCTGTTTCTAATTGGGTTGGGGTTGGGGGGTCCAGGATAGGAGAGGATTAAGATTGGGCGAGTGCCATATATTCAGATCAGCGGCCGTCTAGATTTGTTTTTGCCACCTTTACACGCCCACTTCCAGGTTCAGCCAATCCCCTGCTCAGGGCTCAATGACATATGTAGTTGCCGAGTGGATTCTCTGCAGGGTGCCAGTACACTCCTCTGCCAACAGTGCCTCTTCCCATGGGCAGAGGGTGCACGTGCCCTGCTGGTGATTGAAGTCCAGAAGGGACAAAATGGTGCCGAAAAGATGAGGAAAGCGCAAGCATTGAGGGCGAAAGAGGGGCACAAGTGAAATATGGAACAACGATGTTGGAAACGTCGAGAGGTCACAGGGGATTGGAGAGGGCACTGGAGCTAAAGAATTTCTCCCTGCGTTTGAGAGAAGGAATCCCCAGAGTGTTGTTTCTTTATAATTATGTTTAAACTAAGGAAACTACTCAATGGGAAAAGAAGGTCCTAAGCTACATTTAACCTGGCTTGTCATTTTAGGGCTTTGGATCAAACTCATTCACGCATCTTCCGCGTGATTTTCTTCATATTTAGAAGAATACAGCTCTTTTTCACCCTCATCAGGCTTTTCATCCGTTACGTGAATTGAACTGGCCTGTGCTACCCATCCCCACGTGACTACTCACCCAGTTGCCCATTGCGGGAGTCATCACAGCCACAGTTATCAAAATCTCCAAGGCTGCAGTTTCTAGTCAGGGTGTACATGACTCCAGCAGAACTGATGGCATGCACAAATGCTGTCTCCCGATTAGCTAGCAGGAACCAAAAATCCAGAGTTAGAGGGAGGGGTTGCAGCCCAAAGAAATACCAGTCATGCTACCTTTCTTTAATAACCATCATTGTATCCTCTTTTCCCAGCTCCATCCTATTTCCCCATCTTTATTATTATTTTTTTAACTTTTACTTTTTGCAGAGATAGGGTCTCACTATGTTGGCCAGGCTTGTCTTGAACTCCAGGCTCAAATAGTTTTTCTATCTCATCCTCCCAAAGAGCCTGGGATTACAGGCTTGAGCCGCTGTGCCTGGCCTTCCCATCTTTATAGTGTCTCTTACCCTCTTCCATGGTCTGCTTCACCCCTGGCCTTAGCCCTACTCTTCTCCTCTCCTGTCTTTTCAGGACACACATTTTATGACCAGGTAGCTAGGGTACTGTTGACACACATGACTGTAAATGATTTGGGTGGGAAAGAGCCTGAAGAAGAAATGGGGAGGGAGATGAATCTGAAGGCTAGGTTGTAAAGAACCCATCCCCACTTTCTCCTGGAATACTAGGATCTAAGAGTCCCTAAAGAGTGGCCATGCCACTGAATCCCCTGATCACATGGCCAGGGACTATCCCTGGGGCTCTAACCTGTGGTCAGGGGGTCCAGTGGCATGGCCACTCTTTATCTTCTCCATGGGTATCTGGTCTCCAAGTCAGTCTCCACTTGCCCAGTACCTCTGCTAAGGAAGGGGCTAAGAGGAATGAGGAATTATGACCCCTGCCTACCTCCTGATGTAACTTATATTGTGAGGTGACCTTTAGCCAAGTGGGAGGCCAAGGATGGTATGAGAAGGGAGTAAAGCAAGATCCATTTGTTGAACAATGATGGTGTTAAGAAAGAAAGAAAAAACTCTACAGGTGGGAAAAAGGAGGTAGAAAAGGAAAAGAGAAGATCCTGGAGATGGAGATGACCTAAGAGAAGACAGCAGGTGAGGAATAAGGGTGTCAAGGAGGCAAGGGACTATCCCTAGGGCTCTAACCTGTGACCAGGGGGTCCAGGAGCTGTAGACGAGGCTTTTCTTACCGCTGCGAAGCCCGCCATAGCTGGACAGCTGCAGGGCTCTCTCAGGGCAGTTCCAGCGGTCCCAGGCAAACTGATACTTGCATTCTTCAATACCATTCTGGGCACCAGCTGCCACACTGCTGGAATAAATCAGGTAAGCCTGTAGGGACATAGGGGTAAAAATTCAGACTGATCTTAGGAGGTATTTACCCTAAACTGACCAAACCCTTCTCTTCCTGCTCACTCTCTCATTCCTCCAAAAGAATGACAGAGTAAGCACTTAAATATTCTGTCTCATTTGACATCACAGATAAGCTGTGAAATAGGCACTATTTTATAGTTCAGGAAACCGAGGCTCAGGGAGTGAGGTAAAGTAATTTGCCCAAAGTCCCAGAGCGAGCAAATGGCAGAACTAGAAATGAAACTCAGTTTTATCAGACTCTATTCCCTATTATCCTTTATTCACTATACTATACTGCCTCTCCAAAATGAGCCCAAATCACATAATTCATGACATGTAAGCAGTTCTCATCACATGACCATCTTAGAAAACAACATTTTGGAACTGAAAATGCCATGAATGTAAAGATCATGAGTACAATTCCAGCATTTGGCCCTGAGAAGGATGTGTGACTTTGCAGCCTGACAGCTATAAAAGGCTATTGCTGATTTTTATGGCTCTGAAAATTCTAGCCATAAATTCAGAATTAGTGCTCCTGAGTTCTTAGCTCTGACAGTGGTTTGCTATGTGGTTTTAGATGTGTCACTAACACTCTCTGGGTCTCAGTCTTTCTATCTGTAATATATACAGCAAAATAAAAGATGTGGATATAATGAAAAAAATCTACATTTATCATCTTTAGTCAACAGGCTAAGATTAGTGACATTCATATCAATTAAAGCAATTTATTCTTACCTTTGGACCAGTCATCAGGAAATTGTTCATTGACCTATAAGAGAAAAACAAAACAAAACAAAAAACAATATAATGCAGAGGCACCAACTTGTTTCTGCCTCCAAGAGTGGTAAGAATTACTTCAGCAAATATAATTAATAGGAAGAAAGGGAAGCTAGTTTTACCCAGGAAACACTGCATAACAAACCTACTAAAGATAATTTATGACCAGGTGCGGTGGCTCATGCCTGTATTCCCAGCACTTTGGGAAGCCGAGATGGGCAGATACCTTGAGGTCGGGAGTTCAAGAGCAGCCTGGTCAACATGGTGAAAACCTGTCTCTGCTAAAAATACAAAAATTAGTGGGGCATGGTAGCTGGCACCTGTAGTCCCAGCTACTCAGGAGGCTGAGGCATGAGAATCACTTGAACCCGGGAGGTGGAAGTTGCAGTGAGCCAAGATTGCACCACTGCACTCCAGCCTGGGTGACAGAGTGAGATTCTGCCTCAAAAACAAAAACAAAAAACAAAAATGGACTTGCCATATGACTTAGCAATTGCGCTCTTGGGCATTTATCCCAGAGAAATGACGACTTATTTTCACTCAGAAATTTGTACCAGGATGCTCATAGCCACTTTATTTATAATAGTCAAAAACTGAAAACTACCCAATGTCTTTCAAAGGGTAAATGGTTTAAAAAACTGTGGTACATGGTCGGACGCGGTGGCTCACGCCTGTAATCCCAGCACTTTGGGTGGCCGAGGTGGGCGGATCACCAGATCAGGAGTTCGAGACCAGCCTGGCCAACATGGTGAAACCCTGTCTCTACTAAAAATACAAAAATACTATGAAGTCTAGCAAAACTGAGACCTACTTTTTAAAGCTTGATAGGCAACCTTAAGTCAACAGAACCACTGCTCAATCAGGTATAGTAGTACCACCAAAACACAAAAATAAAATTCAGAATGACTTAAATGAATTCACAGTTTCCAAAGCCATTTGGAAATGAGGTTTGGAGATGAATTTCTGATCCTTAAAGACATGTTAGAGGAGTCAGCCAGGCCCTTTGCCTTGGGGAATGGGGACTGAGCTTGTTCCAACTCAACACTATTTATGTTAGGAATAACATTCAAAGATTTTGGACATTACCAACCCTGAGAGAGGTAGTTCCCATTTTCCATAAGACAAAAATTATCGGGAAAGAAAACAAAACAACAAAACAAATTGAGTGACAAAGAAAAAGCTTTGCCATAGCCATGACGCGTCTTCCTGTGAAAGGAGTCGAAGCCAGAACTACAGGGAGTGATAGAGATTCTAGAGAATGCTTTCCTAGAAGATCCTACAATATGCAGATTTGTTTGATGACCTGGTCTAGCCCAACTGATCAACGAATGAGTCTTAATTGAGAACCTGTCATGGAACAACACATACGCCTTATTTGAACAACATTCCTATAAAGTGACTTATGTTTGGTTTGTTTTTTTGTTGTTTATTTGTTTCGTTTGTTTTTTTTTTTTGAGATGGAGTCTTGCTCTGTCTTGCCCAGGCTGGAGTGCAGTGGCGCGATTGCTGCTCACTGCAGACTCCACCTCTCAGGACTTGTGTTTTGTTTGTTTGTTTGTTTTTTGAGACAGAGTCTTGCTCTGTCTTGCCCAGACTAGAGTGCAGTGGCACGATCTTGGCTCACTGCAGCCTCTGCCTCCTGGGTTCAAGTGATTCTCCTGTCTTGGACTCCCAAGTAGCTGGGATTACAGGCATGTGCCACGAAACCCAGCTAATTTTGTGTTTTTAGTAGAGACGGGGTTTCGCTATGTTGACCAGATTGGTCTTGAACTCTTGACCTCAGGCCTACCTCAGCCTCCCAAAGTGCTGGGATTATAGGCATGAGCCACTGTGCGCAGCCAACTTGTGTTGTTAACCTGAAAGTATTTGCAGATATATTTGAACCTTGAAAAGACTCGGCCAGGTGCCATGGCTCACGCCTGTAATCCCAGCACTTTGGGAGGCCAAGGCTGGCAGATCACAAGGTCAGGAGTTCGAGACCAGCCCAACCAACATGATGAAACCCCGTTTCTACTAAAGATACAAAAATTAGCCAGGCATGGTGGTGCACACTTGTAATTCCAGCTACTCAGGAGGCTGAAGCAAGAGAATTGCCTGAACCTGGGAGGCAGAGGTTGCAGTGAGCCGAGATCACACCACTGCACTCCAGCCTGGGCAACAGACAAAGAGAGACTCCATCTCAAAAAAAAAAAGAAAAAAGAAAAGACTATCCTGTGGTGAGTACCAAGGGAGGAAGATCTTGTTCTTGGTCAATGAGACAATGGCGTGATGTCCTTTTGGAGGTAAAATATAGATTGCATAAAACATAGTGAGTGTGTGTTGTGAGAAGATACAAAGAGAACCAAAAAAGAAGGAATTGAAGTGTTTGTATGGGTGCCACCTGGGGACAGTTATGTGATTAAGGAAAAATGCTAACGAACATTGAAGATATAAATTTTTTTGAAGATATAAATTTTGTTTAACAAATGGAGGCTGCTATACAGACAGAACATGGTAAAACCAGTATGCTCCCAGATGGAGGTATAAGCTTCCCATTTCCCATGAGGTTGTGCAGATGCTGACGATATTACCCAGATTCAGGACCATTCAAAGGGTTTATGCCTTCCTGAACCCTCCCCACTCTTCTCAGACCTCTGCTTGAACTCTAGACTTGCATATCCAACTGTATTCTTGGCATCTCTCCTTCAGTGTTTAACATGCATCTCAAGCTTCGCATGTCCAAAACCGAACTCCTGATCCTCACTGCCACCACCCAAGCCTACTCCTTCTGTAGTCTTCCCCATCTTCTCCATCTAAGTAAAGGACTGTTCCTCCTAGTTGTTCAGACAAAAATCATAAAGAGTCACCTTATTTTTTATTTTTATTTTTTGTGACCGAGTCTTGCTGTGTCGCACAGGCTAGAGTGCAGTGACGCAATCTTGGTTCATTACAACCTCTGCCTCCCGAGTTCAAGCAATTCTTGTGCCTCAGCTTCCCAAGAAGCTGGGATTACAGGCATGTGCTACCACACCTGGCTAATTTTTGTATTTTTAGTAGAGAGAGGGTTTGGCCACGTTGTCCAGGCTGGTCTCAAACTTCTGACCTCAAGCAATCTGCCCGCCTTGGCCTCCCAAAGTGCTGGGATTACAGGCATGAGCCACTGTGCCAAGCCAAGAGTCATCTTTGACTCCTTTCTTTCTCTCACATCCTGTTTCAATCTGTCCTTAAATCCTGCTAGCTCCAGCTCAAAATACATCCAGCATCTAACCAGTTCTCAGCAAGGCTGTTCTCACCCTGGCTCAAGCTGTCGTCTCTTGTCTGGATTACGGTAAAAGCCTACTGATTGATCTCCTTGCTTCTGCCTTTGTTCTCCCAAATTCTATTCTCGAAACGAGTGGTCCGTTTAAAGAGTAATATCTTTAAAATACAAATCAAATGTTGCCACTTTCTTCTCAGAATCCTTTAATAATTTCCTATTTCACACCAAGCAGAAGTTAATTCTTACCGTGGTTTATAAGCCCTTCATAATCTGGCCTTCAGTTACACCTCTGACCTGATCTCCTGTTTTGCCCTCGCTGCTCTTCGCCAGCTGTGCTGGTCTCCTTGTTGTTCCTCTCACCCACCAGGCACTCTCCAGCCTTGAGGTCATTGCACTTACTGTTCTCTGCTCCTGGAATCCTAGAATGCTTTGGACTTTGTTGTCTACAAGCTTGTTCCTTCACCGACCTCAGCCCTTTAATCACGTGTCCTTCTCCCTGAGCCCTTCCTTCATCATCCTGTTTAAAATTGCAACTCCATCTCCCCCATCCCCTTTCTCTGCTTATGAACACTATATGCTTTGTATATTTATTTATTCACTGTTTGCCTCCTCCCACTAGGCTATAAGCACCAATCAGGCAAATTTTGTTGTTGTTGTTGATTGGACTATTTTGTTCACCAAGTATTACCAGTGCCTTGAACAGTGCCTGACAATAATAAGCATTTAATAATGTTTATTAAATATATTTTAGGCTGGGTGCAGTGGCCCACGCCTGTAATCCTGGCACTTTGGGAGGCCAAGGCAGGTGGATAACCTGAGGTTGGGAGTTCGAGACCAGCCTGACCAACATGGAGAAGCCCCATCTCTACTAAAAATACAAAATTAGCTGGGCGTGGTGGTGTACACCTGTAATCCCAACTACGTGGGAGGCTGAGGCAGGAGAATCACTTGAACCCAGGAGGCGGAGGTTGCAGTGAGCAGAGATTGCACTACTGCACTCCAGCCTGGGCAACAAGAGCAAAACTCCGTCTCAAAAAATATATATATATATATGTGTGTGTGTGTGTGTGTGTGTGTGCATATATATATATATATATATATATATATATATATTTAATGTTTGTTAAATGAATGAATGCAGGAACCCACATTTAGGGGTGAGACTAGGAAGAAATATCATCTGAGGAAACTCTAAAGGAGCAGCTATCTAGAGAGAGAGGGGGACCTCCTCATTCATGCCCATGGTTCTAACCATCTTGATTAAGTGATGTCTCCCCAGTCCTTAACTTCAGCCCTAACTTCTTTCTTGAGATTTGGAGCTGCATTTCCACATGAAAGCTAGATTTCTCTACCGGGAATGTTTCAAATTGTGAAGATGGTTTATCTAAAAGCTAACTCATCTTTCCTACCAAACTAGCTACTTCTCCTGACTTGACTTATTTTTTTTTTAATTAATGGAACCACCATTTTGCCAAGTCTCTACCAATGATGCTCTCATCATCCAATCGGTTACCCAGTGTGTAGTCTTCAGCTAGACCAGTCTTCTGAAAGACTGATTCTGATGTCATTCTTCTGCTCAAGAATCTTCCACAGCTTTCCAACTTTTGGTACTCAAGACCCTCCATAATCTGATTACATAACTTTTCCAGTCTCATTTCCCATTAAATATCCCTACCTGTCCAATCTTCTAGTCAAGCTGAACCAGTTGCTATTCCTGAGCACCCATGCATTCATGCCTCTATGCCTTTGTTCGGCTGTTCTGTTAAATCTCACCTATTAGTATTTGCAGCCAGTGGCGCTGGGACAACTGGATATACACATACAAAATGATGATGGATTGTTATTGTACAACATATATTTATTTAACATTGCAACTCCCCTATCCCCTTTAATTAACTCAAAATGTATCATATCATAGACCTAAGGTAACTGCAAAAACTATAAAACTCTCAGAACAAAAGGTGCATGTAAATTTTTGTGATGTGGAGTTTGGCAGTGGTTTTGTAGATATGATAAGAAAAGCGCAAGTGACAAAGCACAGATAAATTGAACTTCTTCAAAATTAAAAACATTTGCCCTTCAAAAAACACCATCAAGATAGCAAAAAGATAACTCACAGAATGGGAGAAAAATATTTGCAATGCACATATCTGATAAGGGATTAATATACAAAATATATAGATGACTCCTAAAACTCAATCACGGCAAAACTTGATTAAAAAATCAGCAAGGGGCTGGGTGTGGTGGCTCATGCCTGTAATCCCAGCACTCTGGGAGGCTAAAGCAGGCAGATCACTTGAGGTCAGGAGTTTAAGGCCAGCCTGGACAACGTGGTGAAACCCTGTCTCCACCAAAAAATACAAGAACTAGCTGGGTGTGGTGGCATACACCTGTAGTCCCCAGCTACTCGGGAAGCTGAGGCAGGAGAATGGCTTGAACCCGGAAGGCGGAGGTTGCAGTGAGCCAAGAGTGCACCGCTAAACTCCAGCCTGGGCAACAGAGCTGTCCTAATCAATCAATCAATTTTTTAAAAAAATCAGTAAGGGACTTGAATAGACATTTCCTCAAAGAAGATATGCAATTAGCCAATAGGCATATGAAAAGATGTACAATATCTTTTTGGAGTGATTAAAATGTTCTAAAATGGATTGTGGTGAGGGTTGCACGAATCCATGAATTGGCTAAAAAAATTAGTGATTTGTATACTTTTAAAGAGTGCCTTTTATGGTATGTAGATTATATCTCAATAAAGCTATTATTTAAAAATCTCAGTTTTTCTTGAATAAGTACTGGTGCAAAAGCTACAACCAGCACGTCTTGAAGTCTCACAGCAACTTTTCTCTGTTTCCTATTAAGGTTTCCCTTTCCTCCCTTATACTTGACTGTAAGTATGGGCTGCCTTAATTATCTCTGTATACCCTCCAGTTCCTAATCTAGTACTTTGAGCATAGTAAGTGCCTGTAAAAGTAAATTGAATAAAAGGATTTTGAACTAAAAAAGATAGATCATCAGATGCAACAGAGAATTTAAGGAGAAAAAAAACTGCAAAAAGATTTTGAGGAATATAAGAAGTCTGTGGCAAGCCAGTGCTCCCACTAATTTTTTAATGTAGTGAGCAGATGACTGTGCTACATTAGCACATGATTGTACTACAAGAGTAACAGGCAGCAAGCACTGAGCATGTGTACACCGAGGTTAGTGCTCTAATCAAACCTTTAGCAGAGTCAATCTGACACTCTTAGTGCTATGTATAATTGTTATGCTTCATAGTAATTAGGTATAAGTGTAAGCAAGTTACATAAATGTGGTTAGTTGTGCTTTTACGTTATCAAGTAAAAATTGTGTAATTGTGTCTTCTTGTGTTAGTCCTCCAGTATATGTGTCTGTATACACTGATTATATAAAGTTTAATCATGTCATGTAACAATAGCTAGCATTTGTCAAGTATGTAAGGAACTCTTCTAATTGCTTTACCTGTATCATCTTTTTAAATTTTCATAGCAACTCCATGGGGTGGGTACTATACTTTTCATTGAGTGTTTATTTTGTGCACTCCAAGTACATTTATCTATCTATCTATCTATCTATCTATCTATCTATCTATCTATCTATCTAGAGAGTCTTGCTCTGTTGTCCAGACTGGAATACAGTATCCTGACCAGGGCTCACTGCAGCCTCGACCTACCAGACTCAAGCAATCTTCCCACCTCAGCCTCCGAGTAGCTGGAACTACAGGCACATGCCACCATGCCTGGCTAATTTTTGTACTGTTTAGTAGAGACAGGGTTTCACCATGTTTGCCAGGCTAGTCTTGAACTCCTGACCTCAAGTGATCCACCCACCTCGGCCTCCCAAAGTGCTGGAATGACAGGGGTGAGCCACCATGCACGGCATATTTTTATTTTGTATTTTTTGTAGAAATGGGGTCTCATGTTGCCAGGACTGATCAAGTGCTTTTAAAAGTGTTTTACATATTTTAAGTTTATATAATTATCACAATTATATGAGGTAGAAACTATCATATCTTCCATTTTACAGAAACAGAGACTGAAGCATAGAGTGGTCAGCCAGCCTCACACAGCTAATTAAGTGGTAAGGCCAGGACTGGATCCTAGGCAGTCCTACTCTGGAGCATGTACTCTACCTGCTGTGCTTTTCTGCAGCCCATATTTCCCTAGCTCTTATTCCCACTGACTAATCCAGGAGTCCTAATTCCTGAAAAATTCTTGGTATTTCTGAGAGGTCTAAGCAATCTTTTGCACGCACTCATGAATACACCCAGTTAACTGTCACATTGTCTCTGCTACTTTTTTTTTTTTTTTTTTTTTTGGAGACAGAGTCTTGCTCTGCCGCCAGGCTGGAGTGCAGTGGCGCAATCTCGGCTCACTGCAACCTCCGCCTCCTGGATTCAAGCGATTCTTCCGCCTCAGCCTCCCGAGTAGCTGGGACCACAGGCGCTCGCCACAACGCCCAGCTAATTTTTGTATGTTTTAGTAGAGACGGGGTTTCACCATGTTGACCAGGATGGTCTCAACCTCTTGACCTCGTGATCTGCCCGCCTCGGCCTCCCAAAGTGCTGGGATTACAGGCATGAGCCACCGCGCCCGACCACGTCGCTGCTACTTTTTTATCCTTTCATTGCACTAGCCTTTGCTTCTGTGTGCACAAAACAACCACATCTGCCAGGGCACAGGCTCTGCTTTCTTTTTTATTTATTTATTTAGAGATAGAGTCTTACTCTGTTACCCAGGCTGGAGTGCAGCGGCGTGACCTCAGCTCACTGCAACCTCTGACTCCCTGGTTCAAGTGATTCTCCTGCCCCAGCCTCCCGAGTAGCTGGGATTACAGGCGTGCACCACCACACCCAGCTAATTTTTGTATCTTTAGTAGAGACGGGGTTTCACCGTCTTGGCCACGATGGTCTCGATCTCAGGACTTTGTGATCCACTTGCCTCGGCCTCCCAAAGTTGTGGGATCACAGGCGTGAACCACCACACCTGGCTTAAGCTCTGCTTTATCTGGGTAGCATCACATCCGCTGGGCACGTTTTCTAGGGACTGTTCCTGCTCACACCGGGTTCTATGTATAAAAGAATAGGGATCAACAAATACTAAAGGACACTGTACACAGAGGTGGGGAGGGGACACTGTGTGTGGCTTAATGACAGGGTTATGTTCTGAGAAATGTGTCTTTAGGTGATTTTGTCACTGCAAACATCATAGAATGTACTTATACAAACCAAGATGGCTAGCCTACTACACACTCATGCTATATGGTATACCTATTGCTCCTAGGCTACAAACCTGTACAGCATGTTATTGTACTGACTACTGTGGGCAATTATAACATGATGGTAAGTATTTGTGTATCTAAACAAAACATAGGCTAGGCGTGGCAGCTCATGCCTGTAATCCCAGCACTTTAGGAGGCTGAGGCAGGTGCATCACCTGAGGTTGGGAGTTCGAGACCAGCCTGGTCAACATGGTGAAACCCCGTCTCTACTAAAATATAAAAATTAGCCAGGCGTGGTGGCACTTGCCTGTAGTCCCAGCTACTCGAGAGGCTGAGGCAGAAGAATTGCTTGAACCCAGAAGGCAAAGGTTACAGTGAGCCAGGATCACACCACTATACTCCAGCCTGGCGACAGAGACAGACTCTGTCTCAAACAAACAAACAAAAATATTTTAAATAGTGTACTTCTATAGGGCACTCGCTATGAATGGAGCTTGCTGAAATGGAAGTTGCTGTGGATGAGTCAGTGAGTGAGGGAGTGAATGTGAAACTCTAGGACATTGCTGTAGACTACTGAAGTCTTCATAAACACTGTACACCTCTGCTGCTCTGTTTATTTTTGAAATTTCCTCAGTAATAAACTTAGCTTGCTGTAACTTTTTTACTTTGTAAACTTTTAAATTTTTTAAACTTTTTGACTCTTGTAATAATACTTAGCTTAAAACACAAATATATTGTACAGCTGTATAAAAATATTTTCTTTATATCCTTATCCTTTAAGCTTTTTTCTATTAATGTTTTTAACCTTTTAACCTTTTTTATTACAAACCAAGACACACACACATTAGCCTAGGCCTGCACAGGGTCAGGATCATCAATATCACTGTCTTCCACCTCCACATCTTGTCCCACTGGAAGATCTTTGGGGGCAATAATACACATGAAGCTGTCATCTCCTCTGCTAATGTTTTTTTCTGAATAACTCCTGAAAGGCCTACCTGAGGCTATTTTACAGTTAGCTTTTTTTCTTTTCATAAGTAGAAAGAGGATACTCTAAAATAACAATGAAAAAGTATAGTGTAGCAAGCACATCAGCCACTAACATAATCATTTATTATTATCAGGTATTGTGTACTATATATAGTTATATGTGCTATGTTTTTATACAACTGGCAACGCAGTAAGTTCATTTACACCAGCATAATCACAAACACGTGAGTAATGTGTTGACCTGCGAAGTTCAGATGGCTACCATGTCACTAAGCGATAGGAACTTTTCAGCTCCATTATAATCTTATGGGACCACTGTCATATATGCGATTCGCCATTGACCAAATTGTCACTATGCAGTGCATGACTGTATATAAAAGCTCTCTGGTCTGGGCATGGTGGCTCATGCCTGTAATTCCAGCACTTTGGGGGACTGAGTGGGCGGATCACTTGAGGTCAGGAGTTGGAGACCAGCCTGGCCTACATGGTGAAACCCGTCTCTACTAAAAATACAAAAATTGATGTGGTGGCACGCATGTGTAATCACAGCTACTTGGGAGGCTGAGGCAGGAGAATCACTTGAACCCAGAGGCGGAGGTCGCAGTGAGCCAAGGTTGTGCCGCTGAGCTCTTTGTACTTTCTGCTCAATTTTTCTGTAAACTTAAGTCTGCTCTAAAAAATGGATCTATTAATTTTTTAAAAAAAGAAAGAATCAATGTCTTTTGACCCCCTTTAGAGTTTTACTTTTCCACTTAGGTATCAAAACAGTCACTTGTGTAAAAGGGTCTTATAGAGTTTTAGTAAAATATATTTTAGGTTTGGCTTATAGCACCCCCTCCTGGTAATCCTCCCACTCACTTTGTTGGTCTGCAACCAGGGGGCTTGGTAACAAATTCGAGTGACACGCTTCATTGCTGGAACTTCTCAGTTCTCTGCCTTAAGAGCAAATGCACTCTCGGGAAGATTCCATAGTCACTCATTTAGATAAACTTCTGGGGCCTGTATCCCTACCCATTCTCCTGATGTAGCCAGCTATGCTGAATACAGTTGGTGAGCCCAAAGGGTGGTCTTTTTGTTCAAAGAGTACCAAGCTTGCAAAGAAATGGGAGATTTCTTTTTTAAAGTATTAAGTTGTCTCTCTAGTGTTGTGTTGATACACTTTCCGTGCTCAGCCTTCAGGAACCTCATACTGAAAGTGCCTTGCTCACCTAGGAGCAGTGTGCATTGGCCATGGCACTCTGGCCATTGCTGACTCAACTACCCCGGACTTCTTCCATCCCTCTAATGACCCTCTGGAGAATAAGCACCAGTGCACTTTCTGATTACCTTGAGAGCTGGCAGTTTCCATTGACTTAAAAGCAAATAAGGGGACTAGGATCTGGCCAGATAAGCAGATAATTCCTCAGTAAGACTCTGACAAAAGCTAGCCCTATTGCTGTCTCCAGGCACCAAAAGAGGGTGACTTTGGTGAGAGCATCTTCCCCAGAATCGTTCCTGGCCTTACTGTAATTCTCAGTGGTGAGGGGTGTAACAACCACACGCCACCAACTCCCATTAGCTGTTAGGTGGCCATACTGCCTGACCTAGATAGGACTGGATTTCCTCCCTACCCTACTCCCATCTCATGGTATCTTTTTTTTTTTTTTTTTTTTTTTTTTTAGATGGAGTATCGCGCTGTTGCCCAGGCTGCAGTGCAGTGGCACAATCTCGGCTCACTGCAACCTCTGCCTCACTGGTTCAAGCAACCTCTTGTGCTTCAGCTTCCCAAGTAGCTGAGACTATATAGGTTATGCACCACCACGCTCAGCTAATTTTTGTATTTTTAGCAGAGACAGGGTTTTGCCATATTGTCCAGGCTGGTTTCGAGCTCCTGACCTCAAGCAATCTGCCTGCCTTGGCCTCCTAAAGTGCTGGGATTACAGGCATGAGCCACTGCACCTGGCCTTGTAATATCTGTCTTGCTTTAGTGTTCTGTTAGAGGTGTTTCATCAGTCTAGGACAGCAGAGTACAAAATGTAGATTGCATGAGAATCCTCTTGGGGAGTTTACTGTACATGCAGACTCCTGGCCCCCAGCTCCAGAGACTCTTGTTCAGTGGTAGTTTTAAGGGAGGAGGGAGTATGAGTGGTGGAGAGCTGCATGCCCAGGTTCCCGAGATGGTTATACTACAGGTAGTCCTCACTTGAGAAACACCGGGCCAGAGGGAGAACAGGGAGATGCTTGCAAGCATCTAATACCTAAGTAATAATTTGAGGGGCTGGGAGACTTAGATTATTTCTACAATCTTCTGGAAAATGGCTCTCCAACTGCAACATTCTCTTTTTTTGTATCTGGGTGAGGTGTCTTCTGGTTTTGGTAGTTCTCAAAGCTTTCATTGATCATTGCCTAGAAGGGCTGGGCCTCTAACTGCACTGATCATTAGTCATGGGTCTAGTTCCTTCTTTGTAGTTTTTCTTTGGGTGATAGAGTGTTTCCAACAATTACTGCTGACTCGCCTGTGCCCACCTTTCCATACTAGGAATCAAATATTTGCCGGGGGTTGGGGGTCAATATGCCCATAAAGATTCCAAGTCTTTGCCTGGGGCTATCTGTCCTCTAGCCCCTCCATTCACTACCTCCACTCACAGAAGTCTTTAAGGCCACAGTTATTATCTTACATTCTTAGATCTCCTGTGCATGCTTGTCACCAATTCTGAAGAAAGCAACTCACTCTTAGGTCTATCCTTTTTCCTATAAGCTTCTAAGGCTCATGCTTCTCCCAAGTTGATTTTCCAACAGTAAGAATATGGGAGAGCAATCATCCCCGCCCCCGCTTCTGAGAGCTCACAATAAAGTCTCGCTGTAAGTAGCATCTGCTGTCACTTGATCCCACCTAGGCTGGTGGTCAAACTGCGTCCTTCTGTCCTTGCCTTCGCTACCTCCTCTAATATGAACACTTACAAGAAAGTTCTTTCTCCTTCCTTTTAATGTGTGTCTTGGTCCTTGCTAATCTCCTTACTGAATATCTTTTCCTAGCTGTTAAAAACCATCCGTGGATACAGATACATTAGTGGTTGTGAGGCTGCAGGTAATGTCCAAAGCAGAGCCCTGCAGACTTTCTATCATTTTCTGTTTCTTCTCTGCTCTAGGGACCTTCTAACCTTGCAACACCTCAGTGGCTGTAATCTAGCCACAATTACAAATTCTTTTATCTAGGGCACTATAGCTCCTCAAACGCGCATGTCTTTCTGCATTATGTGGCTTCTCTCCTGGGTAGCATTGCCTTCTGAATTGCCTAGTCCATAATCAGCCTGATCCATAGTAAAACTTTTTCCCAGGAAGCTGGGACGGGAGGGGAGGGACTTCAGATTAACCCAAATACAAATGCCACAGCTTCTCTTTTAGCTCTTGGAGAGCCCCCAAGTTTCTTTTGTTTATTTGTGTGCTTAGGCTGTTTTCTTATTGTTGTTTGTTTGTTTACCTAACATTCACTATCCATAGATACACAGACATTCATAGAAAGAGCCCTTCTTTACCTGTTACCATCTGAAGAAGTTTACATTGTTTTATCAACTTAGGAAGTTCACAGAAAATCGCAAGTTTCCATTGTCTGTCTAGTATATCTCGCTGTAGACAAGGGGTTTAAACCACTAATCAATTTATGCGTTTAAACTGTTTCTTCCTTTCTAGGGGCTGTTCTCCAAACTAGCAGAGCCCACAAGATGGTTTCTACCACATCACATTGTATGGTCTGCAGTTTCACAGTCATGGTGAGAACACATGCCTGATTCTGCATAGCCCGTGCCACAGATGGGCACTGGA
The DNA here is from genome assembly GCA_963573385.1 of Cacajao melanocephalus. Taxonomy (NCBI): domain Eukaryota; kingdom Metazoa; phylum Chordata; class Mammalia; order Primates; family Pitheciidae; genus Cacajao; species Cacajao melanocephalus. Next base: position 25,888 of record CAUYLG010062798.1, on the reverse strand, counting down.
CCAGAGTGCCAGGTACCATGCCATGCCACATTTAGATGTACATCTCCCTTTGCACGACTAGGCCAAATGTGTGTGCTGGACTTCCTCTCCCCTTAGCAACAGCATTCTTTCCCAGGAAGCTCCTCAGCCTTATGCAGCAAGCTTCTTATTGCAGGCCAGCCCCACGAGTGTGCCAGGTGTGTCTCGATGCATTGGAATCCCAGTGGTTTATGTAGCTTAGATTTAAGTTAGGGTTTTCCTGTTTTTAAAAAAACTAAGGTTCTGGCCAGGCGTGGTAGCTCATGCCTGTAATCCTAGCACTTCGAGGGGTTGAGGTGGGCGGATCACCTGAGGTCAGGAGTTTGAGACCAGCCTGGCCAACATGGTGAAACCCCATCTCTACTAAAATAAAAATCAACCAGGCGTGGTGGTGGGCACCTGTAATCCCAGCTGCTTGGGAGGCTGAGGCAGGAGAATCGCTTGAACCCAGGAGGCAGAGATTGCAGTGAGCCAAGACTGTGCCATGCACTCCAGCCTGCTGAAAAGAGCAAAACTTGCTCTCAAAAAAAAAGGAGTACAGGGTTAAAGGCTAAGGGGAGGGTATGGAGTAGGGAAGCTGCCTGGAGCTATAGCTAGAAGGTGCTCCAGTGATAGCAGCTTTCTCTTAGAAAGTTCTGACATTAGCTTTTCACTCTGTAGAACTCTCACGATGCCTTGGGCTGGAAAGAGCCCAAAGATAGCTCTTCTGAGTGAGTTTCTGTGTGACTGTCTCTGTTCCACAGCTTCTGACCTATAGAACACATGTGAACGGCACACACAAAGGTATGTTAACACATGCGCACACACACACAATTACATGGAAAGTAGGTCTTACAAATAACCGTGAAATAATATCCCATTGGTCCCCAGATTTTCTTCACTACCCTTATCTGATCATCCCTGAGGGTATTTGAACTAGGAACTATTCATTATACAATTTGAGAGAGTTGAGTTTAAAATGCAAATTTTTTTTTTCAAGGGTGAAAAGCATGACTAATTCTTACCCATTCTAAAGTATTGAAATCAGGCTTTCCTATTTAACTAGGGAAGGGATTAGGAGGTAGAAGTTACAAGGTATCTGAAGTCTTGAAGAGAAGTATTCAGACTTTCAAAGACAAATTTCCTCCTACTTAAAAATGTGTCAAGAGGGAACAAAGCTGGTATCAGTGGAGGGATCTATTTCAGTAGGGCAATAAAACACAAGCCAGATTGCAGAGAGTGAAGAGTTAGGAGCGGCTAGCGCTGACTCGTTGCAAGAGGACCGCATTGAAAAAAAAAAGAGGAAAAATGATTGCAATGGAGATTGGGGCCAAAGGAAGGTCTGTTTCCTTCCTTCTTCCTTTCCTTTCCCTTTCCCTTTCCTTTCCCTCTTTCCTTTCCTTTCCTCTCCTCTCCTCTCCTCTTCTTTTCTTTTCTTTTTTCTTTTTTCTTTTCTTTTCTTTCAAGGAGTTTCGCTCTTGTTGCCCAGATTGGAAGACTGGAGTACAATAGCACAATTTCAGCTCACTGCAACCTCCGTCTCCTGGGTTCAAGCAACTCTCCTGCCTCATTCTCCCTAGTAGCTGGGATTATAGGCAGATATGACACCCAGCTAATTTTTTGTATTTTTAGTAGAGACAGGGTTTCACCATGTAAATCAAGGCTGATTTTGAACTCCTGACCTCAGGTGATCCCCCAGCCTTGGACTCCCAAAGTGCTGGGATTACAGGCGTGAGCCACTGCACCCGGCCAGAGGTATTTTTCCAAATGAGTATAGAAAGAAACATTCAGGAATGCGTGGCTTTTGGGGATATTCCCCTATCTAGTTCACCAATTTAAAGTCCATCTGTGTCTTCTAAAGGAGTTCAGCCCTGTAAATCATTCTAAAAATGTTTTTTATAAATGTGAATTTTCTATATAATAATTCAGTGCCCTAAAATATGAAAAGAGAAAACAAGTCTTGCAAGCCAATTGTCCCACAGAACAACTCTGTACCGTGGATCTTTGCAAAAGAAGCTCAGGCAGATTCCTTCAGACATGAATCACAAATGTTCCGGGGATCATCTTTTCCCCTGCAACTGATATGTCATTTGTATTTTGGGATATTTTATAGAGTGATAGGATATCTTCCCTGTCCTCATTTCCTTCCTTCTTTGTGTATTGTAGCAAGCCCTGCTGAGAAACACTAAGCTACAGAAAATCACGTCAGCACTTAGCATCTAAATGAGAGGACTGTGGCAGGGATAAGCTATACTCAGGCTCCTTTCCTTAGTCTCTAAGTGAGAGCTGCTAAGAACAGCTCAAGCTACCATTCCCAGAAAGTCTGAGATCACAGGAACTTTTTCTGCAGTCACGATGGAGGCAGAGAATTCTGTTTTGTTTTCTGATCTTGTTGCCTTGGTCCCTGCAGTATAGACTTTAGAAAATATGTATGTTTTGCATCGATGGATACAATACCAGTTTATATCAGTATCAGGAAGGTAGGTCTACATGGTAACTCTAAGAATTATCCTGTAAAACAACTAGGTGAACAGTTTAAGGTTGGAAATTTGACAGGTTTTGGCACTTTCGTGTCATTTTTACCGCTTAGTGTAATTAAATCCAAATAGATGGTAAAATGTTCTCTCTGCAATCTGATCCAACCATCAATTTCTACTGTCTTTGCTAACCAGCCACAGGTCCAACAGAAATAAATTCAAACATGCATTTGAATGACTTACTCCCTTTTGCTAGTTTGTGTTCTTGATTTTCTCCCAAGGGCAACGGGAGAAATGTACAATGTTCCCCAAACTTCATTCTAATTACTGGCCTGGATCTCTCAGACACAGGATAGATAATCCTTTTGCTATCCTTCTTCTTCCTATTTTGAACCATGGTAGTTTGGAAGATTTAGACTAAGAGAAATATATGCAATTTAAAATGCTACCGAAAGTATAGATGAAATAAGATTAGTCAGAGATTGATAACGGTTGAAGCTGAGTTATTGGGGTTTGTTATATATGCTGTTCTCAACCTTTGAAAAAACATGTTTTTCCCATAATATGAAAATTTTAAAACAAACCAAATTATCCTGCAAAGCAATAATCTCCAGAATCCAGGCTCCACCAGATGCCTTGGATTAAGGTGAGGAAATGCTACACAGGATAATGTGGACAATCTCCTGCTTCACTATTTAGTATCCTGGATATTGGTAAGGGATGGAAACTTCAAAGTGTATACGATAAACCTGAAGAATCTGAGTACAGGGAAAGGACTGAAATTCATAGCAGCAAAAGGTAATTGCAGTTTTGAATGAAGGGGAAATTCCTCCTAATGTAGGATGGTGTAAGTTTGGCCTGGAGAGTATAAGAATTTCATCTACGGAGCTGGATAGAAAGACTGATCTATTGGCCCTCTTATAGGGTCTTATTGGACTACTGAAATATAGCCCCATAATATGCCAGTACCATAGGCTGCTGAAGTTGCAAAAACAACCTAGTTTTAAAAATAGAGTTTGGACTGGTCAGATGATGGTGAATTTAAATGATCCCTTTATGATCTGATTTTCTCTTGGCTTGGAGAAAACTCTGACCTAAGAAGTATATAGAGAAATGAAATGATCAATAACAGGGGCTTACAATAAAGACTGAGAAAAACAAACCATAAAAGTTTAGCTTATAATGAGACTGAAGCGTCTGTCCAAAGTGGATGGTAGTTTCCGTTGAGAGGTCCTGGGAGTGCAGGTATATTTCAAGTGGGAGGCAATGGGGAATGTTATTTATGTGGCCCAAGCTCAGTGTTTCCCCCAGCTGTTAACCCAGCCTGATCCTTTACCGAATGAAAAAAAAAATCCACTTTCTGAAAAATAAAGATTTATCCTAAGAAAAATTGTATTGACCTCGTTTTCTAAGCCATATGAATTCTCCCCCACTTTTCTGATGAAAATAGACAAGCGTCACTGGAGCCCAGAAAAAAGGAATTTTATTAATAGTCCTAAGAGATAATAGTATTATCCAATACACAGCAGCATTAGACCAATTTTCCCAGCTGGGAAAAAGAAAAGAAAAAAGGAATATCTTTCTATGGAAGAGAGAGGGTTTGGATTCAAACTCCTTTTCTTCTGGTCCTTTTTAAATGCCCCATCTGTCGCTATGTAATATCACACAAAGGAGATCCTTCTTTGTGTCATATTGTTATCCACCAAAAAACTACAACTACAACAAAGATGCATCTTAGAGCATGCTTCTTGTCACACAAACTGGTTTCATAAGAAGAGCTGAAATGACGTGTCTTTTCCCAGGATGCTCACAGCCTTTGTTGTTATTAATAATTATAATGCAAGAGTTATTGTCTTTCATGACAAGAGAAATAGAGATTCTGGAAGGAAACGCATAGGGCTCAAGTTGTGGAGGCCATCAACGAGAAAGCTGGGAATTCTCAAAGCCCTCAGGTCTTCCTGCAGTGCAGCTGCTGATCTAGCCCACTCAGAGCTACTCCACAAATGCTGGCTTTTTTTTAATGGATCAGGACTTTTTTTTTTAAATGAACCAGGGATGCTTTTAAATGACTCTTTTGTACTGTCATATTTTTTTTTTTCCAGATTCCAAAGCAGCTCTTCACATCTTACTTTTTATTTCTCTGACTTCGGAGATTCCCAGCCTCTTTAAGGATGAAAATCCACACTCCTATCATGACAGTTTTAGTGGATCCTCACTTGATCATATTCGGCTTTTTTGTATTTGTTAGTGGGAAAAACTCAACATGGCAAAACCTTATGACAGAACCCCTGTATAAATTCAGTAATTTTTAAATGAGTTTGTATTTTATTGTTCATAATATACACCTAAAAGTAGTAGCACATAGTGTGGAGAACAATTGTTCTCAGCTTTACGAATTGCTTGGTGAGAATATGGATTCAAAGACCCTTCTCCAATAACTGATTCCTTCGCCAATCAGGAATCCCACATGTCATCATCAGATGAGATTTCAAGAGCCACAGAAAGGTTACTCTAAAACATAAATGTAGAGGACCAAAGATAATGTTTTTCAAAAGCTGCCTTAAAATCCAAAGATTTTAGACAAATTCTTTCCCTACTGCAGAAGAGAAATGGACTCTGTTTTAAATTCCTGCTGCAGACCTTTGGAAAGAAGTAGAGGTGGTTACTTCTGTTGAAGAATGAGAGCAGAGCTACAGTTTACTTCTGTGTCCAGGGGCATCCTTCTGATTTGGTGGTGACGGATTTAGGTGGGGAGAGAGTGAGAAATGAACAGAACTGGGTAAGTTCTGACCAGTTAAGGTAGAGCACTTTCTAGGCCTGCTCATTCCAGATGATTAAGTGCATTGGGAGGAAAATCAAATTGGTTCCTCTCTGGCCACCATTATAATCATCATCATCTGCTTGGCTTATCCTGCATTCTCATTCTCTTTATTTGGAGCCATAAGGATTAAGACAAATACATTCAAAGAAAAGAATTTTCTCAAGTTACTAAAAGACAGTTCTCCTCCGAAGTGTCCCAACTATAAAAAACTGTGGCAAATACTTTAAAAACTCATCTTGTGCTGATTTACCTAGTAAAACTGCCCATGATAGGGGAATCTCATCATTATTCTCTCCTTTTCAAGCCCACGAATTTCTGTTGATGGACTCTTTTAGACAGTATTTTCAGGCAGGCCTACAATTGAACAGCCAAGCAGAAATTGTGGTTCTCTATTTGTTAAATGCTTTTGAGGTCCTTACGTAAAAGGTTGATAATGAAGTCTTAAGAGAAACATTTCAAAGGCTGTGGTTGGTCAAATTTCTCTGCATGGCATAAAGGGGAAGACGATCTTATGCAAAACCCTGATAGTTTCATTAGAATCATAATCAAGATTTAATGTGAAATTTAAAAGTCACTTTTCAAATGCCACCACAGATTCTTGATGAAGTACAAATGTTTAATTTAAATTGGGGCTTATAGGAAAAAGCAATTAAAATCTAATTTGTATTATACAGGAGATTTGTACATTTTCTCCTCAAAGTCAGGCAAGGGGAGGAGGGGTTCTTAAACCCTGTTTTTTAAATTAGAACTTTCTTTCACATCTCTTTTTTCTTTTTTTCTTTTTGAATCCAGACACTTGAATTTGGACAGACAAGCAACCCAGGCACCTTTCAGTGTGGCTGTGTCAGTATCGGAATGAAATGGACATGACCCCCTCCAGCAGGGAAGGGAACACACAGTAAAGGTATTTTTTATAGAACAATTCACACCGCCCTGGTGACTAGGAAGAGGAATCTCGTGTTTCTCTTTTGCTGATACTGAATCAGCTGAAGAATACCATGAACATCAGTAGAAATGCTCTGAAATAGTCTCCCCTCCCTTTTGTCTTTTTGTTCTCATGAGGGGGAGAGAAGAGAGACTTTTTTTTTTGAACACTGAAATATTTAATTAAAATGCCAATTACAAATAGACTAATTGGCGATTCTGCTTATAATTAGAAATGTTGTAAATTATTGTATTAACTTGCAAATAGTTTTATGAAGTTGGCATACTTCTTATCCACATTCCAATAAAGATGGCTACACTCATTTATGATAAAAATATATTTTCAATTCTCAAAGGAAGCTTATCTCAGCAAAGAAATTTCTTTTCTTGCTTCCTCAACAGTTTATGTAGCAATTGGATTTATATCTTGGTTAAAATAGATGGTCAAAATAGAACTGATGAAGAGAGAGACTGAGCTTATATCTGAACTGGAGAGAAACTCCAAACACCCTAGCAACCTGCATTCTGTATGTTATTGTGTACTGGTGTATTTGCTTATGAACGGTTGCATGTGTAGATAGTTTATGTGATTTCCAAGAGATAAATGAGAATGGTGATGATGTTCTTTAGCATTTGTGTTTATAATTTACAAAGCACTTTCATATACATTATCTGATTTTCTGAGCAATTTAGAAATGTTTGTAAATTGAACAAATTAATTTGTTGAGATGTTTATATTTCTAAAATATTTAGTTTCAAACATGTTTGTTAACCCAATGCCCACTTAGTAGTTTAGATAACATTATTAATGTCTAGGAAATGACAGTTTGAACAATTACTTAGAATATCCTGAAAAAAAAAAATTCAGAAAGTCCAAAGTAAGAGCTCATTGAATTTTGTCTCCAGACTTCACCTCAAGATCAGATTCAACAAATAGGACTTGCTTTGTACTACCATCCTCCTCTCCACAATGCCGACATCAGGATTTGGTTAAAAAAAAAAAAGAGCTGCTGTCCATTTTTCCCCACATCACTTGGAATATTTGTGGAATAGCAATTTATAAAAATAGGAACCTGTCATCCCATTATTAGTCCTTTTTGGTAGGGGTCCTAAAGATTCACTAAAATCAGCCACAAATTTAGAAAGAGCCCTACTCCATAGAACAGTTTTTCCTAGGAGAGATCTCAAGGCTTCCTACATTTCTGGAAATGAAATGAGCTTTACCCAACATATTACATACACTTACCTATTCCCCATTTCAGGTAAGAGTCCAGGTTACTTACCAGCTGTGGCTGAGTTGGAGGACACAGGTAAAAAGAGAGATGTACACAGAAGGCTTTGAAAGAAACATAATCCTCTGGAGTAACAGCTAGAGAAAATTCTAAAACACTGGGAGATGGGTAGGCAAGATGGAGAAATATTCTCCTCGGTGGCAATGGGATGGAATTCTGAAAGCCCAACTTCCTTGGTGTGTAAGCGATCCCAAACAGAGTTAAGGGGAGGTGAAATGGAGCTGCCAAACATCCAAAGGAGAGATTATCTACTTAATTAAAGTTTTTTTTTTTCCCACTCTAAGACCTTCAGCCAATCAGAAATCAAGTGGCAGAGAAAGATTGAGTCAATCAAAAGAACACTCCAGGATCCTCCCAGACAAATGCAGAAGAAGGGGACCAGGAGAAAGAGGACAAAGAAAGAAGCAGGGGGAAGAGACATAGCAAATCCCCTCCACATAATCACGGCGTGGAGTCTCTTACCTCCCTCTTGCCTATCCCCTCCCACCATACCACAACCTTCCCCTACCCACACATGCTTACACGGAGACACACACACAGATATACACACATACACACACACACACACACACACACACACACACACACACACACAGCCTGGTCCCCAGAAGGGATCCAGAAGGCACTGTGCTTTCTTGGTTGTCCTTTGTAGCACTTTGAGACTGAATTTGCGTTTGGGATAGATTTTTTCCAGAAAAAAATACACCAGGTGCAGGTGAACCTCCGCCCTCTGATTTGACAATGTGGGGATGCAGTCCTACCATCTAGTGTATTCTCTCTCTAAGTTAGAAAGGCTAGAAACTTCAGGAAGCCTGATGGTTGTTTCTTCCTTTCAACTTTTCCATCACACAATTGCTTGCTGAATGCCTGTTTTATTCTCGACGCTACACTAGGCATTGTGGAAAATTTTAAAAACCAAAACATGATTTCTGCCATAACATTTACAGCCTAGTAAGGTGACAATAAAGGAATGCAGTTTAATAAACTATTAAATAGCTACAAACTGCCTATATAGTGTAGACTTATTTAAGGGAGGTTTTCTGAAGAAGGTAGAATTTGAGTTTTGAAGAAGGGAAGAGATTTCAATAGGCACACAAAAGTAACCTCAAAATCCCTACTTTCTTAAACTTGGGTGGTGGAGCCAGGAGGGGACCCAGGCCCTTGCTCACACTCCTCTGGGACCCTATTCCTTCTGTTTCTCTAGGGAGGAGGGTGGCCTCAGCCACGGTGCTGGGGATCCTCAAAGGGCTCCAGACTGATGTCCATGTGGCCATATGGCCCCGCCATTTTTTAAAATTTTCAATTAATTTTTGTGGGTACATAGTAGGTATGTATATTTATGGGTTACATGAGATATTTTGATACAGCCATACAATAAATGCATCATAACCACATCAGGGTAAATGAGTATCCATCACCTCAAGAATTAATCCTTTGTGTTACAAACCATCTCTTAGTTACCACGTACAGTGAAATTATTATTGATGATAGTCACCCTGTTGTGCTATTGAATACTAGGTCTTAATCATTCTTTCTAACTATTTTCACACCTTCTATTTTAGCATCCACATCACCTTTCTTAAGGTCTGCCTGAGACAATGGTCTTTGTTCTCTTCTTTTATCCTTGTTCCTCTTGCTCCAAAACCCTCTCTGGCTAGACTGAACCAGAAAATAAAAAATTAATACACAAATTCACTTTCTGTGTTACCTGGGCCAGATGATTTAGTGGTCTTTACCTCAATATCTTAACTGTGTAATTTTGTTGTCCACATGGATTCTTCCAGACCAAGTCTTTATTTGGGATTCCAAATCTTATTGTGAGATGAACTTGGTCAGCTGTGGCTCCTACACAAACAACTTTAGGTTCTTCTGTCTCTCTTCATTCAGAAAGGGAGCAGCAGAGTCTATTTCAGGCCAAGAGTCAGGTCCTAGGAAGGTAAGGAGCAATGACTCCTGCATTTTAGCCTTGACTCTTCCCTGACCACAGTTTTTGCCATTTATTTGACTAGAGAACTCCTAAGGGATGCAAAAATTCATTGGGAGGTAGAGCAGATTTGGGCAGTTTTTGTGTGAAAAGGGAGAGCTGATTTAAAACGAGTTCATTGAGGCACTGTCCCATTCCCTCAGAATTTCTTCCACAAAGGAAAAAGTTAAGACTTTTGTTCTTTGTTTATCTATTTATTTATTTTTAGAGACAGGGTCTCACTATGCTGTCCAGGCTGGTCTCAACCTCCTGGCTTCGCAAGATGATCCCGCCTTGGTTCAATGCGCTGGGATTACAGGCGTCAGCCACCATGCCTGGCCTACTTTTATTGTTTTGCACAAAATTAATAAATTCTTATAATAAAAACTTAAATATGACAGAAATAAAGAGTGCAAATTCCCTTTGATGACCTGCCTTCTCCACTCTTCTAGGATGACAGCAGTGAAGTTTTAGATGGTCTATCAGGAGGTTTTATATGCATATGTAAATGTGTATATACATATTTTTCACAAAAATGAGATTATAAAAATTATATTTTACAAATTGCTTTTCTCATTTAATAATATACAACTTTCTATGTTAGGGTCTAAAGATCTCTCTTACTCTCAAATTTTTAAAGAGCAGGATAGTATAAATTGTCAGGTTACAAGTAATCTGATTTTGCTCAATATTTAGGTTGTTTTCAGTGTAATAAACTAATTGGAAGTTTTTATATCTTTTTTTGTTGTTGTTATTCTTCGGGCGTTTAAAAAGGCAACTTTTTCAACACCTGTGAAAAGAAGAGAACAAAAAAAAAGGCAACTTTTAAATTTATTTCAGTTTGAATTGAAGTATTGCTACTTTAATCACCTTGATACTAGAGGAGGGCCTTTCTTTTAGCTTCTGGTGTTGCTGGCGATCCTTGGCATTTCTTGGCTTGTGGATGCATCACTTCAATCTCAGCTTCTGTCATCACATGGTGTTCTCCCCTTCTTCTCCTTCTCTACTTCCTCTTCTTCCTCCTCCTTCTTCTACTTCTTCTTCGTCTTCTTTTTCCTTCTTTCTTCTCCTTCTTCTTTCTTCTTCTGTGTTTTTTTAAAATTTTTATTTATTTATTTATTTATTTATTTTTAGACACAGTGTTTCGCTTGTCCCCCAGGCTGGAGTGCAGTGGTGCAGTCATAGCTCCCTGCAGCTCTGAACTCCTAGAAACAAGTGATCCTCCTGCCTCAGCCTCCTGAGTAGCTAGGACTACAGGTGCACACCGCCACACCTGGCTAATTCTTACATATTTTTTAGAGACAAGTTCTCGCTATGTTGCCCAGGCTGGTCTCAAACTCCTGGCCTCAAGCGATCCTTCCATCTTGGCCTCCCAAAGTATTGGGATTATAGGTGTGAGCCACTGCCCCTGGCCTCTTTTCTTCTGAGAAGGACACTATTTGTGTTGGATTAAGAGCCCACACTACTCCAGCATGACCTCATGTTAAATTAACTAATTACATCTGCCACAACACCTCTATTTCCAAATAAAGTCACATGCTGAGCTAGTGGAGCTTAGGGCTTTGATATATCTTTTGGGAGGACACAACTCAACCCAAAACACATTGGACACTTACCTTTAAACTTTTCACTCTAAAAACTCCAACAGGCGGGCATAGTGGCTCACGCCTGTAATCCCAGCACTGGGAGGCCAAGGCAGCTCAAAGAAAACTTGAGCTCAGGAGTTTGAAACCAGCCTGATCAACATGGCAAAACTCTGTGTCTACCAAAAATACAAAGGTGGTGACTCATGCATGGTCAAAGGTGGTGAATCTGGCGTAGTAACTCGTGCCTGCCTGTGGTCCCAACTACTTTGGAGGCTGAGGTGGGAGGATCGCTGGAGCCCGGGAAGTCCAGGCTGCAGTGTGCCATGATCACACCACTGTACTCCAGCCTGGGAGGGACCCTATCTCAAAACAACAGCAACAACCAAAACACCCCCAAAAACCCTGCAGCAAACCTTGTACTCGTATTCAGATGTTGTATAATTTCAGATTTTATCACTTTGGACCCTTTTATCTGGGTGGTCAAATCCCACACAACAGATGATGGAAAGTTCTGTGATGCCAGAGCCTGCATTCTGGGTATTGAGCCCTTTCTTATTGAGTCATTTGAGTTATTTTGAGGAGAACTCATCAATTATTTACTGGAGGGGCAGGTGCTTGACTGATGAAGGGGGAGTGAAACTGATGGGCCGGCTGTTCTATGTACAGACTTTTAATCAATAAGCTTCACATCTCACTTGCTCCCTCTGTTGTATCTGGGGCCTCCAGCTAAAAGCTCCTCCAGGATCCTGTGGCCTGCCCAGTGCCCTTGGCTGCCTCCCCCTCCACCCAAACCCTAGGCAGTAGCTGCTTCTTTCTGGCTCCATTATCCTTTTCTTATCTCTAACTTCAAAAAGTTGGTTGACAGCTTCATTTGCTGATGGGCCCATTCATTTTTTTTTTTTTTACCATTGTAAGTTTTATTTAGTTCTATGTTATTTGTCATCATTATAACAGTGTGGGGTTCCAGTAGTGAGAGGGAAAAACTGTGTGTGTTCACTTCGCCTCCTAAAGCTTGTGAAATATACTTAAAATGTTAATAGCTATTACCAAATTGCCTTTCCTTTTCAATATTTATATTTCTCTATTCTTTTTCTTCTTTTGTTGCATTGACTAAAATTGAATATGATATTGGTGATAGTAATGGGCCTCCTGATCTTATCCTATTTTGGTGGAAATGCTTCTAATATTTCATCATTCAATAAGATGTTTTGGAGGCCATTATCCTTACTGAAATGACTCAGAAGCAGAAAGCAGAAAACAGCACTTTTTCCCTTATTAGTGAGAGTTAACAATGAGTACACACAGACACACAGAGTGGCATAATAGACATTGAAGACTCCAAAAGGTGGGAGGGTGAGGAGCCTGGTCCTGAAATTGTACTTTCTGGTTGTGGCACAAATGATTTGTTAATATGCACTTTGTATTGAGAAACATCATTCACTTTAATTCTAACATTTTGTGGTATATTGGTTTGCGTTTTTTATGTTTACATATGTGATCTGAGAATAGTGACTGTTTCTTCCTTTCATTTCTTGTTCTAACAATAACACTACTAACAATAAAAGGAGTTTTACTGTGTCAGTTAAGACCTCTAGTTCAATAGAATAGAAATAATGATAGTGGCAACTTTTGTCTTGTTCATGAAATTAAAAGGAATAATTTTAGTGTTTCACTATGAAAGAAGATATTTGACATGACATTGTGATAGCCAGTCTCTATAAGGCTCCAAGTGATCTTTGCCTAATGATATTCACACCCCATACCTGAAGAGGGCTGACCTGTGTAATAGGATATTGCAGAAATGGCAGTGTGTGACTTCTGAGGCTAGGTTATTAAAGATACTGTTTCCATCTTGCTCTTTCACTCTGGAAGAAGCCAGCTGCTGTGTTGGAAGGACACTCAAGCAGCCCTATGGAAGGGTCATAGCAGCAAGGAGTCCTCCTGCCAGCAGCCAACATCAATTTGCCAGCTCTGTGAGTCAGCCACCTTGAAAGAGGATCCTCCAGCCCCAGTCAAACCTTTAGATAACTGCAGTACTAGCCAACGTTCTTGACTGCAGCATTGTGGGAAATACAAAGCTGGAAGCCTTCAGCGAAGCTGCCCAAATTTCTCACCCATAGAAACTGTGTCAGATCATAAATGTGTTTAAGGGTGTTAAGCTATCAAGTTTTGGGAGTTATTTGTTATGCTTCAATGGGTAACTAATACAAAGAATTTTGTAGAGACTTTATCAGATTGAAGAAGTTCACCTCTATGTCTAGTTTTACAAAAGATTTTTTCTGTTGTTGTGAGAGAGTCTTGCTCTGTTGCCCAGGCACGATCTGTAACCTCCACCTCCCAGGTTTAAGTGACTCTCCTGCCTCAGCCTCCTTATTAGCTGGAACTACAGGTGCATGCCCCCAGCTAATTTTTTGTATTTTTTAGTAGAGACGGGGTTTCACTGTGTTAGCCAGGATGGTCTCGATCTCCTGACCTTCTGATCCGTCCTCCTCGGCCTCCCAAAGTGCTGGGATTATAGGCGTGAGCCACCGCGCCTGGCTTAAAAGATTTTTTAAATAATGAATTCATTTTGGGAGGTCAAGGTGAGAGGATCACTTGAATCCAGGAGTTTGAGACGAGCCTGGGCAATGAAGTAAGACTCCCTCTTTAGAAAAAAATAAGATTAATTTAATTAATTATTTTTTAAAAAATGAATTGATATTGAATTTTATCATATGCATTGTACTCATGTACTGAATAAACATGTTATCTTTCATTAATATGCAAATATGATTAATGATGTTGGTGGATTTTCCAGTGTTAAACCAAGCTTGCATTCCTAAGATAAACCGAACTTGGTCATAAGGTATTGTCGGTTTTGAACATTACTAAATTTAGTTTTCTAACACTTTATTAGGATTTTGCATCTATATTACTGAGTGACTTAGACCTGTAATTTTTTATTCATAAAGTTTTTGTCAAGTTTTATAAGAATTTTGCTAGTTTCAAGAAATTAGTTGGGAGTGACTTATCCTTTTCTGTACTCTAAATTGATTTGCATAAGTTGGAATTATTTGGCCCTTGAATATATGTGAGAACGCACTACTGAAGCCACCTGGACCTGATTTTTAGCTATTGCTTAAATGCCTTAATTGCTATAGGATTATTCAGGGTTTTTATTTCTTCTTGAATCAGTCTTGGTAAGTTATATTTTTTCCTGGAGAGTGGTTCATTTGATGCAAGTTTTCATACACGTTGGCTTATAGTTGTTCATAATATACTCTTTTTTTTTTTAAGGGACAAGGTCTCTCTGTCGCCCAGAGTGGGGTGCAGTGGTGCAACCATGGCTTACTGCAGCCTTGACCTCCCAGGCTCAATTGATTCTTCCACTTCAGCCTCCAAAGTAGCTGGGTCTACAGGTATGCACCACTCCAACTGGCTAATTTTTGTATTTTTCTTTTGTAGGGACAGAGCTTCACCTTGTTGCCCAGTCTTATAATATACTCTTATTATATATTTAATCTCTGCCATACCTATAATTTTCTCATTTTCATATCTATTACTGTTTGGATCCCTCCTCATCTCTTTTTGATCAATCATACCAGAGGTTTGTAAATTTTAATCATTATTTCCCCTAAAAATCAAAATTTATTTTTTGTTAATCTTCTCTGTTTAATGGTTTTTTTTGTTTGTTTTTTTTTTTTTTTCTGAGACAGAGTCTCACTCTGTCTCCCAGGCTGGAGTGCAGTGGCGCAATCTCGCATCACCACAACCTGCACCTCCCAGGTTCAAGCAATTCTCCTGCCTCAGCCTCCCGAGTAGCTGGGATTACAGGCAACCATCACCACACCAGGCTAATTTTTGTATTTTTAGTGGAGATAGGGTTTCATCATGTTGGTCAGGCTGGTCTCAAACTCCTGACCTCGTGCTCCTCCTGCCTCAGCATCCCAAAGTGCTGGGATTACAGGCATAAGCCACCGTACCCAGCCTATGATATTTTTTAAGTTAATAAATGCTAAGAATTGAGTACAGTGCCTAGCATACAGAAAGTGCTACATAAAATATTATTTTCTGATTTTATGCTTACTTCCTCCCTTTTACTTAATTTCTTTGGGTTCTTATGTTTTCCTTTTCCTAACTTCTTAAGCTGTATATCATTTTGTTCTTACTCTTGGATCCCTAGTTCCAGGGGAAGCCAACCTCCATGTGTGAGGACACTCAAATAGCACTATAATGATCGTCTTCTTTTCAAATAAAAGCATTTAAGGTTACACATTTTCTTGTAGATACTGGATCACATATGTGGAGTATTTATGTCATTCAGTTCTAAGTATGTTTTACTTGTAAGAGAATATATGCTTTTCAGTTGTCAGATGTCTTCTAGACAACGTCCATTAAGTTAAATGTGATTTATTATGTTTAGAATTAAAACTAAATGAATGGTAAATGGATCTTATTTATCTCTAGTAATGCCTTTTGCTTTAAAGTCTATTTAGTCTGAAATTAATATAGCAAAACTAGTTTTTGCTGTTGTTACTGTTTGCCTGATTACTATTTCTATACTTTTACTTCCAAACATTCTGTGTCCTTTTGTATTTCTCATGCAAACCTCACAGAGGTAGATTTACTTTAATCACTCTATCTGTGTTTTCAATGAGACCATTTAATTCATTTACTTTTTTTTGTGATTACTGACACTTTTGAATTTCTACCATTTTGTATGTGTGATTTCTACTTGTCTCACTTCTCACCTCACCTCCCCGGCCCAAGTCGCTTACATTTTTTTTCTTGCTTGTTTTAAATTGGTTGAATATTTTTTAGGTTTCTGAATTCTCTCTGGTGATTTGGAAGTTATACACTCTCTATCCTTTTAGTGTTTACCCTTGAAATTTTATTATCCATGCTCACCTTTTCAAAGTCCAAAGTTAATTAGTGTCTTTACACTCCTAACAATAAAAGGACTATAGAGGCCAAGCGTGGTGGCTCATGCCTGAGCCAGCACTTTGGGAGACCAAGGTGGGCGGATCACCTGAGGTCAGGAGTTCAAGACCAATCTGGCCAACATGGTGAAACTCCGTCTCTACTAAAAATACAAAAATTAGCCAGGCATGGTGGCACACACCTGTAATCCCAGCTACTTGGGAGACTGAGGCAGGAAAATCACTTGAATTCAGAGGTGGAGGTTGCAGTGAGCCAAAATCATGCCATTGCATTCCAGTCTAGACAACAGAGTGAGACTCCATCTTAAAAAAAAAAAAAAAAAAAAAAGACTGCTATAGAAAACTATAACTGCAATTATCTCCCTCCCAATTTAAATGCTCTTTACTGTCTTGCACTTTAGTTCTATCTTGTTTTATTTAAACTATGTGAGGTCTGGGTGAGGTGGCTCACGCCTGTAATCCCAACACTTTGGGAGGTGTAGGCTGGCAGATTACCTGAGGTCAGGAGTTCCAGTTCAGCCTGGCCAACATGGTGAAACCCGGTCTCTACTAAAAATACAAAAATTAGCCGGATGCGGGGGTGTGTGCCTATAATCCCAGCTACTTGGGAGGCTGAGGCTGGAGAATCGCTTGAACCTGAGGGATGGAGGTTGCAGTGAGCTGAGATTGCACGGCTGCACTCCACCTTGGGTGATAGAGTGAGACTCCATCTCAAAAATAAATAAATAAATAAATAAGCCCTATGAGACACTATCATTACTGTTTAGTTATTGCTTTTTCAGGTTCACTCACATATTTACCACTTTCTTAGCTAATTATTTTAAATTTTATCTTAAAAAATAGATCATTTTCCTTCTACTGGAACTACATCCTTTATAATTCCTGTAGTGAACATCTAATAGTAATAAACATTCTCAATTTTTGTTTGAAAATGTTTTTATGCTGGGTACCGTGGCTCACACCTGTAATCCCAGCACTTTGGGAGGCCAACGCGAGTGAATCAGTTGAGCTCAGTAGTTCAAGATCAGCCTGGGCAACATGGCAAAACCCTGTCTCTATAAAAAATACAAAAATTAGCTGGGCATGGTGGCACAAGCCTATAATCCTAGCAACTCAAGAGGCTGAGGCATGGGAATTACCTGAGCCTGGGAGGCAGAAGTTGCAGTGAGCTGAGATCGCTCCACTGCACTCCAGCCTGGGAGACAGAGCTAGAATCAACAATAACAAAAAGTTTTTATTTCATTCTTGTTTTTGAAAGATAGTTTCACTGAGTATACAATTTTCAATTTAGGTTTATATTTATTTTATTTGAGCATATTAAAGATATTATTTCACTGTTTTCTGGTGTCCATCATTGCTGCTAAAATGTCAGCTGTAAAAAAAGTATCAGCTGTAAGTCTAATAATCTTTCCTTTGAAAGTACAGCGGTGACTTTCTCTCTGTTTTTAAGATACTCTTGTTTGTTTGTTCTACTTCAGTTGTCTTAAGAAATAAGATTCTTTTTTGCCTTGAATGTGTTGCACTTCCACTATGCTGTTTCTTTTTTTCTTTTTTTTTTCTTTTTGTTTTTTAGACGAAGTCTCACTCTGTTGCTCAAGCTGGAGTACAGTAGCACGATCTCAGCTCACCGCAACCTCTGCCTCCACAGCACAAGTGATTCTCGTACCTCAGCCTCCTGAGTAGCTGGGACTACAGGTGCGTGCCACCATGCCTGGCTAATTTTTTTGAGTTTTAGTAGAGATGGGGCTTCATCATGTTGCCAAGGATGGTCTTGAACTCCTGACTTCAGGTGATCCACCCACCTTGGCCTCCCAAAGTGTTGGGATTACAGGCGTGAGCCACCGTGCCTGGCCCACCATGCTGTTTCTAAAGATGGATTTCTTTTTACTTAACTTTCTTGTGGTTTGTTAGTTTCCTTGAATCTGTGTCTTGGTCCTTTCTTATTACTTCTAGGAAACTGTCACCCCTTTCTCTTCAAATATTCCATCTTCCCCATTATCTCTCCACTCTTCTGGAATTATAATTGAATCTATGTAACATAGTTTGGGGGTTTGTCCCTGGCAAACTCATATTTAATGGCAGTTCCCAATGCTGAAGGTGAGGCCTGGTGGGAGGTGATTGGGTCATGGGGGCAGATTTCTCGTGAATGGTTTAGCGCCATCCCCTTGGGGCCGTCCTCGTGACAGTGATTTCTCCCAAGATCTGGTTGTTTGTTTTATTTATTTATTTTTTGAGATAGGGTCTGGCTTTGTCGTCTAGGCTGGAGTGCAATGGCGCACTCTCGGTTCACTGCAGTTGTTATCTCTCAGGCCCAAATGATACTTCTGCCTCAGCCTTCCAAGTAGCTGGGACCACAGGTGTGTGTCACCAAGCCCAGCTAATTTTTGGATTTTTTTTTAGTAGAGATGGGGCCTCTCCATGTTGATTAGGTTGGTCTCAAATTCCTGAGCTCAGGCAATCTGTCCACCTTGGCCTCCCAAAGTGCTTGGCATTACAGGTGTGAGCTACTGTGCCCGGCCATAATTTTTTTTTAAGCGAGTCCTCCATAAAAGGATTTAATTTTGCTTTTGCCAGACACCTAGGAACACTTTCAACCAATATTAATTAATTAATTAATTAATTATTTTTTTTGAGACGGGGTTTCACCATGTTAGCCAGGATAGTCTTGAACTCCTGACCTCATGATCTACCTGCCTCAGCCTGCCAAAGTACTGGAATTACAGGCGTGAGCCACCATGCCTGGCCAATTTTTTTTTTTTTTTTTTTTTTTTGATACTGCACTCCAGCCTGGTTGACTCTGTCTCAAAAAAAAGAATAAATGGCTAATCACACCTCACATTTCAATATACTCTGAACCCTGTAACTATCCTGATTAGAGTAGGAAAAAGTCCTTTCTTCTTTTAGTTCAGCCAAGACAAGTTCCTTAAATAGTAAAAAGCAAAACAAAACAAAAAACCTTTAATTTTTCAAAAGTTTAAGAAATTCAAGAATAAAACCACAGAAATAAGTAGATTTAGGGAAATATAGACAAGGCTCAAGCATTCAAGGAAAAAAGAATACAGAATTCCTAATAGTAACTCAAATGAATTGAGCAATTCCTACAACCCTAAAAAGGGGTTTACATGAATGAAGTCATTTAATCTCACAACTCTTTGAGGAATGCAGCATCATTATTGTCCTTATTTATGAGTGAAGCAACCAAGGTTTAGAGAAGCAAGGTAAGGTGCCCAGATTTACACAGTAGGTAAGTGGCAGAGGCAAGATTCGAACCCAGGTGTGCTTGACTCCAAAGCTTGTTGTTGTAACCACAATGCTATACTGTCTTGAGGCTGGTGGTTGGGAGAGGGAGATAGACAATGAAAAAATGGCAAAATAACTTCAGATAATGTATGCTATGAAATTATAATGAATAAGGACTGACTACAGGCCTACTTTAGATGTGGTCATGGAAGTCATTTCTGAGGAGGTGATATATGAGGGGGAGACCTGAAAGATAGGAAGGCGCATTTGGTGCAGATCCAAGGAAGAACATTCCAAGTGAAAGAACAGTCAACACAAAGATCTAGAGGCAGGAACAAGTGAGGCAGGTTTTTGGAGCCAAAAGATCTGTATGGGTGAAGATAGTGAGCAAAGAGGGGAGAATAGCTGGAGATAAGGTCAGAGAGGTAGGATAAACTAGATCAGGAAGCACCTACCAGATGTTTGTTTGTTTATTTATTTATTTGAGATGGAGTCTTGCTCTGATACCAAGGCTGGAGTGTAGTGGTACAATCTGAGCTTACTGCAACCTCTGCCTCCTGTGTTCAAGTGATTCTCCTGCCTTGAGCTCCCAAGTAGCTAGGAATACAGGTGCTCACCACCATGCCCAGCTAATTTTTTTTTTCTTTTCTTTTTTTTTTTTTTTTTTCAGTAGAGACAGGATTTTGCCATGTTGGCCAGGCTGGTCTCGAACTCCTAACCTCAGATGATCTGCCTTCCTCAGCCTCCCAAAGTGCGGGAATTACAGGCGTGAGTGACCACGCCTGGCCTCTACCAGATGTTTGGCTTGTATTCTCAGAGCAATTGGAAGCCATGGGAGGGTTTTCAGCGAAAGAGCATCATGATATGGTTTATATTTTAGGAAAAAATATATCTTGGATGCTGTGCAAAGAGTGGATTAAAGGAGTGATAGGAAAGAAGCAGAGAGAACCATTTAGGAAGCTATTGTGGTAATCCAGGGGAGAGATGATAATGGCTTGACCAAGGGTGGTGCCAGTGGACACAGAGAGGTGGACAGATCAGAAGATTTTCCAGTACTTTGGTTCTGTGATTCTCCAGAGGAAATTAATTATTTAATTAATTTAGAGACAGAGTCTTGCTCTGCAGCCCAGGCTGGAGTGCAATGGCTTGATCTTGGCTCACTGCAGCCTCTGCCTCTCAGGTTCAAATGATTCTCCTCCCTCAGCCTCCTGAGTAGCTGGGATTATAGGCGTGAGGCTAATTTTTGTATTTTTAGTAGAGATGGGGTTTCACCTTGTTGGCCAGGCTAGTCTCAAACTCATGACCTCAAATGAGCCACCCGCCTCGGCCTTCCAAAGTGCTGGGATTACAGGCTTGAGCCACTACACCTGGCCACAAAACAAAAATAATGTAGACATGCAAGAAGTACGAACATTTCGCTTTTACTGCCTGTGATTTCACAGTGGCTTGTACACTTACATTGTTTTGGGATAGAAAAGGCATTCTTTGAAATGAGAACACTAATCAAATCAGTGTCACACTGGTGTTATGACATGGTCTTCATGGAGATCCATTCTTTGCTTTGTACAAGAGACAATGTCTCTTTTCTTCTTGCCAGTTCCCTGAAGTCACACCACGCTTATTGGAGATAAGGCCAGAAAGATGTTAGGGAAGATCATGTAGAACCTTGTATTCCAGGCTAGGAACACTGTATTTTATTTTGTACAGAGAATCTTGGAAGGTTTTTCTAAACAGAGAAAAAACATGATCAAGACATTTATAAGGAGACTTCAGTTGGTAAAGAATGGATCAAAGGCCAGGCACGGTGGCCCACGCCTGTAATCCCAGCACTTTAGGAGGCTGAGGAGGGCAGATCACAAGGTCAGGAGTTCAAGACCAGCCTGGCCAACATGGTGAAACCCTGTCTTTCTAAAAATACAAAAATTAGCTGGACATGGTGGCACGCGCCTGTGGTCCCAGCTACTTGGAAGGCTGAGGCAGAAGAATCGCTTGAACTCAGGAGGCAGAGATTGCAGTGAGCGGAGATCACGCCACTGCACTCCAGCCTGAGTGACAGAGCAAGAGTCCGTCTCAAAAAAAAAAAAGTGTATCAAAGGAGAAAGATCCTGGAGACAGGAAAATAAGAAACTCTTGCAGTTGTCCAGGCAAAAAGTAATGGTTTAGACTAAGATAGAGATAAGGGGATTGGAAAGGAAGGGACTGATACAGTAAAAGACATTTTGAAGGCAGATTGAATCAGCAGAACTTACAGGCAGAACTGACTGGAGTAAGTGGGGTAAAAGTAGTCCGGGGTGGGGCCGGGCGCAGTGGCTCACACCTGTAATCCCAACACTTTAGGAGGCCAAGGCGGGTGGATCACCTGAGGTCAGGAGTTTGAGACCAGCCTGGCCAACATGGTGAAACCTTGTCTCTACTAAAAATACAAAAATTAGCTGGACATAGTGGTTCACACCTGTAGTCCCACCTACTCGGGTGGCTAAGGCAGGAGAATTGCTTGAGCTCGGGAGGTGGAGGTTGCAGTGAGCTGAGATTTCGCCACTGCAGTGAGCTAAGATCGTGCTACTGCACTCCAGCCTGGCAGACAGAGTGAGACCCTGTGTCAAAAAAAAAAAAATGTAGTCAAGGGTTGGTTCTGAGATTTTGAATCTGGATGACTAGGATAGTAACAGAAAGTTGGGTACAGAAAAAGAGAGAGTTTGGGGAAAGAGGAAATAGGATAGATGTGTTTCACAACAATGTGATTATACTTAACACTACTGAACTGTACATTTAAAAATGGTTAAGACGGTAAATTTTATGTTGTGTGTGTGTGTTTTTTACTGCACTAAAACAAAGAATAGGATAAAGGAAAGGATAAAGGCAAGCTATTCTGTGTCAGCAACAGCAATCTGCTGAAGAACAGGCTGGAGAGAAAAAGAAGAATGCCTTAGTTTGGTGAATTGTAGGACAGGTCAAGGACACAAATGGCAGCCATTCCGCATAAGACCCAAAAAAGTGAAACAGGATGTTTAGTGACCACATGAGTCTGTCCAAAAGCCAGCTCTCAGGGAAACTCTCTGGGATTTTGAAGAAACATGTTCCATATTTTCTTTTTTAGAGATACGGTCTTGCTATGTTGCCCAGGCTGGAGTGCAGCAGCTATGCACAGGTGAAATTGCACTACTGATCAACAGTTTTGACCTGTTCTGTTTCCAACCTGAGCCAATTCACCCCTCCTTAGGCAACTTGGCAGTTCAATGCTTCCACAAGGTCACTATATCAATGCCAAACTTAGCATAGACACCCAATTTGTATAGTGCCCTACAGCCCAGAACTTCTGGGCTCAAGCAATCCTCCTACCTCATCCTCCCGAGTAACTGGACTACAGGCATGCACCACTGTGCCTGCCTCCATAATTTTTTAAAAAAAATGAGCACTGAGTAATACATAAAGCTCTCCCTACCCAATTAGCACTAGTAACTCTGCTACTGTGCAAGGGGAGGAGTGATGAAATTACACTTCATCCATGGCTATTAATGGCTTCTTGCCTGACCTTTGTCTGCATGGCTTAGCAACCTCAGGTCTCCTGAGAACCAGCCTGGATGGTTCTCCCTCAAGGTGTTTGATTGATGTGTTTCCCATCAGCCATGGCTATTCCTTCCTCATCAGTCATTCCCTACCCTCTCATTCTGGGAGAAAATTGTGATCCATGGATAGAGAGCTGGGAATTGGGTAACACCTTCTATTTCCATCTATGTTGTCACACAAAAACACATATTTATTGAGAATTTATTGTGCACAGGCTACAAAGTAAATGACCAGTTTCATATGCTTTTTAAAGATAATGGTGTTGTTTCATTTCTAGTATGTAATCATCTAAAACAATTAGATTGCATGAATGCCCATTAAGCAACATATCACCCATGATCATGCAATTCGGATTTTTACATTTTATTAAAAAAAATTTTTAACAGCCTTTTGTAGGTATAGTTGGTATACAGCAAACTATGTATATTTAAAATGTACAATTAGGTAAGTTTTGACAGTTACATGCACCTGTGATTCTGTCCCCACAATTAAGATAATGAACATATCCAACAATTCCCAAGTTTCCTCATTCCTCTTTGCAATTCCTCCCTCCCTGTACCCCTCCCAGCCTCCAGTTCCATCTTCCAGGAAACCTCTGATCTGTTTTCTGTCATGAAAGATTTCATTGCATTTTCTACAATTTTATTTCGTTTTATTTTATTTTATGAGGTGGAGTCTCACTCTGTCATCCAGGCTGGAGTGCAGTGGCACAATCTCGGCTCACTGCAATCTCTTCCTCCTGAGTTCAAGCGATTCTCCTGCCCTAGCCTCCCGAGTAGTTGGAATTATAAGCATGTGCCACCACACTCGGCTAATTTTTGTATTTTCAGTAGAGACATGATTTCACCATGTTGGCCAGGCTAATCTCGAACTCCTGACCTCAGCTGATCTGCCCACCTCAGCCTTCCAAAGAGCTGGGATTACAGGCATGAGCTACCATGCCCAGCCATACAATTTTATATAAATGGAATCATGCAGTATATACTCTTTTTTGTCTGGGTTCTTTCACTCGGTATGATGTTTTGACTTTCTCCCATGTTGTCGCATTTATCAGTAGTTCCCTTCTTTTTATTGCTTAGTAGTGTTTCATTGTATGAGTTTGCCACATTTTGTTTACCCATTCACCTGCTGATGGTCACTGGATTGTCTCCAGTTTTATCAAGCTATTACAAATAAAACTGGCTGGGAGCGCTGGCTCACGCCTGTAATCCTAACACTTTGGGAGGCTTACTCAGGAGGATCTCTTGAGCCAGGGAGTTCAAGACCAGCCTGGGCAACATAGTGAGACCCCCCCATCTCTATTTTTAAAATTAAAAAATAATGAAATAAAATAAAACAACACTGCTGTGAATATTTTATACAAGTGTTTAATGGATCTCTGTTTTCATTTATTTGGGGTAAATATTTAGAAATGAACAGGATTTCACCATGTTGCCCAGGCTGGTCTCGAACTCCTAACCTCAGGTGACCCACCTGCCTATTCCTCCCAAAGGGCTGGGATTACAGGCGTTAGCCACCATGCCTGGCCTTCACCTTTATTCTCTTAAGGCATTATTTTTTGTGCCTATTCACTACGGTGTTACTGGTAGTTTGTCTTTATTTCTGAATTTATTTCCTTTCTAATGATTTTTCCTGAGTTCTGTCATTTTATTTCTGAGTTTGTCTGTTTTGGATTTTTGCTGTTCTTTTATGCCTTGTATCATTTAAAAGGCGTTTTCCAGTTTGTTTCAAAGCAAGAAGCTGTATGTCTGTAGAAACTATTTTGCTTCTTATTCTCCTTTTCCTCATAGTAACTTTTGTTAGATTCAACCTTGATATTTTCTGTTGCTTATTTCTATGTGAGGCTGGCGTTCCTGAAATTTTAGGAGATACGAGTGTAGTGTTTAAAAGTCTGATGGCTTGCTTCCTGTGGTTTTCTGACATTGTTCCTTTCCTCCTCCACCTTACACGAACATCTCTTTCACTGGATTTTTTTATCCCAGTCCTGCTTAATTTTGATGCTACTTCCAGACGTTTTTCCTCAGTGTGTGGCCATGTCCTGAAATGGGGCCCTGGTGGTCTGTTTCGTGGGTTTCTAGGGGCTAGATCGCTCTAGCCAGACTAATGGGCCCCACACACTCACCCACTGATTGGATTAGGCCAAGCTCCTCCAGTTCTGCCTCTTGTTCTCAGACTGACCCACCTCACTTTCCCGTTGGGTCTTTTGGAGTCCTCCCGTTGGGGGCCTGTCAGCTGCACTGCTGCTGCCTTTGCTTTTCCCATGCAGATGCTGAAATGGCACAGAGCTTGTGGATATTGGGTTTCCCTCACCTGTTTGTATACAGAGTTCCTGGGGATACCCTGTCACCTAATTTTGCAAAACGTGGTCCAGGAATTTTGGGTTTGTTATGTAGTTGCCCTCTCAGTTTTCATGTGGGAATTTGGAGAGATTAAATAACCGTGCCTTCATCATTGCCATCTATCTAATATCTGTATTTGATCTGGGGGGAGAAGTGCAAAAATAATATATTCTAGTTGTTTAAAAAAAGACAGAGGCAAGTAAAATAAAAATGGAATGCTGTCCTCTTCCCAGTTCTATTCTCCAGAGGTATTTACTGTTAAGAGTTGAGTATATTTCCTTCCAAATATTTTTCTATTCTTTTGCTGTATATGTACTTTTCTATCACTTTGCTATTTGCATTTTCTTGAAATCTTCTTTTTCCACGTATACATCTTCCAATACACAATAATGTATTGGGCACTATCTTTAAGGACTGATAAAGTCTGATAGTTGTTATTATTTATTACAATTACCAAGTGGATAATTATATCAGGAAGGAAATGAACTGCTCCTAGTTGCTTTGAAAATAAACATTTATTTATTAATTTTTTTTAACTTTTAGGGATGGCATCTCACTATGTTGGTCAGGTTGATCTTAAACTTCTAGGCTCAAGTGATCCTTCCACCTTGGCCTCCCAAAGTGCCGGGATTACAGGCATAAGCCACCATACCTGGCCTGAAAATAAACATTTAAATAGTGTAAAGAGCCATCACAAAATAATTGATGGTATTTGTCTATAGTTGGAGAAGTCTTGGCACTCAGGACCACTAAGCGAAGACCT